>JAVQIZ010199325.1:0-10277 GCA_036023535.2 Galaxias brevipinnis
TCTCTTTCTCTCTTTCTCTATCTCACTCTTTCTCTCTCGCTCACTCCCACACAATACCCCCTGGTCGGGTTTTGTCAAGGCTAAGGAAAGCTTGAGACATAGAGGGGGAGAGAGAGAGAGAGAGAGAGAGGCAGAGGAGGGGATGGGGGATGGGGAGTGGGGTGGTTACCCTGCTGAGGTGAAGGTCCAGGTCCCCAGGGAGATCAGTGTTTTGTCATCTGGAGCGGTGTTTACTTTCTCTCTCCACATGTTCTCCTCCCTCCATCTCCTCCCCGTCTTCCGGATCGATACCCAGCGCACGGCCATGACTCGCCGAGGTAAAGTGTGTGTTAGTGTTGGAGTGTGAGAGGGAGCTGACCCACACTGGCCTTGAGGCTAAATAGAGAGGCCTTCTCAGGTCAATAATCTCCCACTCACACATCTTCCCCTACATAAGAAACGTAGCGGAAATATCAAACTCGTCTGATTCTGAAGTAATTAACAAATCCACCATAAGGACCTCTGCCATTGTGTGTCTGAAGTGAGGACTGTTTTTTGCAAGGACTACGCTAAGAAATATTGCCACTTACACTGTAGTATTAATTATTCCAAAAGTCCTTGTGATAGGTCCAGTGTTTCAAGCACTGTGTTTGGTTAACCTTTTTTTAACGAGAGCTCTTCACTCTCTCTTTTATTCCCTTAATCAACTATTATGCTCAAATGCTTTAGATTCAAGGGCTCAATTAACTACCTAAAAATGTGAAGGGAATATAACAGGATAGACCACTTGTGCTAAGGGCATTAGTTGTATTAATTGAAGATATAATTGAATGAAAAACAGCAAATGTGTGAAAATGCATACATGCATTTGTTTCTCTATATTAAATATATATATATTTTTAATAGCATTTGAAATATGATAAAAACAATAACCCCCGGCCTGGAACTGCCTAGAAAGAAAACAATAAATAAGAACATTGAGATGGTGCGTGTCTGTATGCAGTGTGTGTGTATGTGTCAACACCAGGTACTAAGTTTGAACAAAAGTATAACTACAAAAAAAAAAAAAAGCACCTTTAAAAACCCCTGAGAGGGAAATGCAACAAGAAAAAAAATAGAAGCATTTCCCATAACCCTGTCCAGGCGCACAGCAATAAAACGCATTTAGCTCCTCGGACAAGCTTCAATGGGCGCTCAGGCCGGTCCTTTTAGAGAGCCTGCACGGTGACTCAGAGGGATGCAGTAGCGTGACCCTGGACACAGGACGGCTTGGCTCTTCTCAGGCAGCCCGGGCCCAGGTTCCAGGAAGTGTCCCTCTCACTCAGGCCTAATAGTGGTTCCTGTAAGAGGGCAGCACCAGAGAGAGAGAGGGAGGGGGTGCTTGCGTGGGGGTGGGATGTGGTGGTGGGGGGGGTTCTGTCACGTTTCCCGTCACGTCCCAAGGCTCCGGTAAATAGAGCGTGTGAGTGGCCACCCACCAGCCACCCCGCCGGCCCCCTCCGTTTCTGATGGAGCAATAGCCCTTCCGTCCTCCCTCTCTCCTCTCCTCGTCCCCTTAAATTCCACTCCGGCGCACCCCTTATTTATCTCTACTCTGTCATGTTCTTCACACGAGTAGAAAATAATTAATTACTGCGGCCAGTGATGATTTATGATATTACTGACATAATTAATGATACACATCAATTTTCCTGCATAATTGAAGGGAGCTTGCAGAGAGCCTATCTTGGCGCTGGAAAAGGCTACAGCCAGGAGAACATGAAAGCCACCTCCCCCAGGTTCCTCCTGCTTCTCCTCACACTCTCTCCCTCTGCCTTCTCTCCCCCTCCTACAGCATGACTGATGTGTGTGTGTGTGTGTGTGTGTGTTGTGTATGTGTCCGCGTCAGTGTGTGTCCGTATGTGTGTGTGTGTGTGTGTGTGTGCGTGCACACGTGTTTCTACAATGGCAGAGATCTATAGTCCTTGTCAGTGTGCTGTAAATAAAAATAAAGAGCCGGACAATTGTTTTCCTGGTGTAAATATGCATGCCTACATATCTTTGTTTGTCCGTCCAGCATACAGTGTGCGCCTGCCCGTTCCATAATGGGGACTATGAGTGTGTGTAGATATACAGTGATATATGATTCATGGGGAGGCGTGTGAGGCATATGTAATTCCAGCTCTGCCCCCAGGACTAGAGACAACAAGGTAAAGCATGAATATTTGATTTGCAGGGAGAAGGTATAGGATCTATGCACTGCATTTTAAGCAGACAACCTATGCGGTGTGGGTCACCGAGAGGGCTCGGTGAAATCTGTTGGCTCGGGGAATTATTTATGATTTTTAAGTTTTTTTTTCCTCACCACACGATGGGGGAAAAAAACTAATTATGAAACAATGATACACTGAAAGTATTTGAGGGAGAATGGTTGAAACCATGCTTGCTACATTTTTGTTCTTGTGGGATTAATTAGAATAGTATGTATTTATCAATGTAATATTTAGTGTCAGCAAAGATTAAAGCCATATAGATTTGATATAAGGTGAAATCGAAATGTAACTCAATCCTAATTTTAAAGCTATAAAAAATTATGTAGTTAATGATTTATTTGTAATATGCACTCGGATATCTCAGAACTATGATTTTTGGATAATTAGTGTTGTCTGCCCCATAAGTACATTTTATACAATTGTTTTTAAGTACCTTTCTTTAATGTGAGCAACTTTTTTCTTTCATGTAATAGTGAACAAAGTTAGATAGCAAGCGAGTTAATGAGTAAGTGTATGTGTGTGTGTGTGTGTGTGTGTGTGTGTGTGTGGGAGAGAGTGTGAGCATGTGTTTAAGAGTGGGAGAGCATGAGAGAGAATGGCTGACCTCGAGTGCAGTAAACTCCATTTGAGTGCTTCACGCTGGCTTCACACGGCCTTTTAAATGTGTGATCAGGTAGTTGAGACTGCCTGACGGTGTCAACACACACATACCGTGGGTGGAGGGGTGTGGGGTGCCATGGATTAGTCTCCATAGCAACCACAAAGTATCCCCTTTTTGTAGACAGACAAATTCTGCTACATGTGAAAATGATTGACAGGCCTATTCCTCCACAGCTGACCCATAGAAATTAGCAAGTAAGCGTTATAATACCCAGCTGCATTGGGGGGTCTCCATACTTTAAAAGTGCTCTTGTAAGTGGTTCGCTGAGAATTTGCATATGAAACATGGCATGCTTTTTTTTAAGGGGGGGGTGCAAGTGTGCGTGCATGTATGTGTGTGTTGGAGTGTGTGTTGTGGGCTGCCTTCATATCTTTAGCTTGACGGCTTCCTTTGTGATCAAGGGGATTGGGGGAGGAAGGGTTGCCAGATGAGAATAACTTAATTTCTAAAGGCCTGAGATGAGAGAGGAGTCGAGGGTACAAGTTCACGTGCCAGTCGCCAATAGGATAAAAACAAAATGGTGATGTGTGTTTGCAAGAAAGAAAAAAATATGAACAAAGCTCAACTGTGTGCTGACTGGTCAATGGTCACATAACAGATTTAAATATTTTCATGACTTGGGTGGAATGTAAGACATCTTTAGAGAGATTTATTTTCTTTTTTTAATACAAGATGTATTATAAAATGTTTTATATATATTTTCCCCTCTCCAGCCAGCGGATGGATGTATGATAGATGTACCTTGCTACATGGCCAAGTTGGACCACTGTATATGCCTATTCTGTGGCTGTCGGGGCTGACAATAGTTCCCTAGCTAATGAGAGTCTAGTAGAGGGGGAGAACATTCTACACACCGAACCACACAGGCAGACACACACACACACACACACACACACTCCGTTTATCTATCCAATAACTAATTGGTTTTGAGGAGTTGTATTGATTTGTCGACTGACAATTGACACGTGACCTTCAGCCAGTTCACATTATTGGTATTGAAATTCTTTTCGGATATATTTTATTTGTGAATACCATTATTATAATTTTTTTTTAATAGTAAGTCTGGATGAGCTTCTTTTCCCCATTTTGTAAAGTCGTAAATTATGCATCCTCATTCAACACCTTGTTTTCCACATTTTGAGCTATAAATACATTTTTTTTAATTAAAATTAAAACAGAAACTGTGCATAAAATATTTGTGAGTAAATAAAATACAACTACATGATACAATTTGAATTATGTCTTTGTAGGGTGTGAAAAAGCACGATTAGATAAGATTGACTTTTTTTTATTTCAGCAGCCAAGTTCCTTGAAAGTTTCCTAGTTTTTGCACCAGGGGGCAGCAATGTTCCACAGAATAAGGAGGTGCTGTTGAGGCGGTCAGAAAACTGGTGATAAAAATAATCTGCTGCGGCCCAACGTCATTAACAATGTTATTATTTTCTATATTATATACTGTTTCTATTAGTAACCATTTAATACTTGTAACAAGTGATTTACTTAATTTATTTTCAAATCTTTCTCTAAAATTATTAATCAACAACCACACACTTTGAAAAGTTTCATACTTAATTAACAAAATAATTGTATTGTTTGGAGGGTCAGTGTCAATGTGGTTACAAGAGATTTGCTAATTTAGACAAAATAGTTGTTAATAAGCTTCTATATATTTTTTACTGTGAGTGAACTAATGGGATTCACATTACTTTATGATAACCTATATTTATTAAAATTACGAATTGAAAATAAGGATATATAACATCAACATAATTAGCGTGTGTTCAGAAATATGTGTAAAATATGTAATTGTCTCATTATGTTGAGGTAGATTAATTTATAAGACTTTTAATCTAAGTCTTTTTTTTTTAAGCTTACCGCATTTACACAGGCCCTGTGTAGGATGTTTACTATGTTTAGGCTTTGTGCTTTCTTAGATATTAAAGAAAACTTTTAGAATCAATAACACTTTAATGGAAAAAAGTATGAATGTTATTCATATAATTGAATGTAATTGAATATAATATATAATTGATTGATATGTCGTAGCTGTAGAATAACTAGATAAAAAAAGATTATAACAAATTATAATACTTTATTACTAGATTTAGTTTATTGGGATATACATGGTATTATACCTGTGTCACGTGTAACAATTCTGGAGTATTCTTTAGTTTAAAGTAGTAATAGAGTCTGTCTGACTACTAGTTGGAAAATGGTATTGTAAAATAAACAATGTACATTTGACTTTTTTTTTATTCACAATAACGAGAACAAAAATTCTTTGGATACATTAGCAATTTCTACTCCTTTTTTGTTGTCTGTTGGCTTCATGGGATCAAAGTATTTTAATTACTGCTCAATATTGTTTTATAATTTCAACACTTCTCAATAGTGATGCATACATTTCAAATTAAACTTGTTTTGTGTAAACACTTAACTATATTTTAGGATAAAATGCTTGTGGATAACTGTATTTATTTACCATGAGCAAAATACGTTTGATATCTATTCCAGTCCGTTTAGTTGTCTGTTTCAATGTTTTTGAGAACACAATTGGGAAGTTTAAAAACGCATTCAGCTAATGGCGGGTTGTAACCATACAATGGTCTGGATTACTGCTGTTGAACTAGGCGGTGCTTTTAAATTCTTTCCTGGACTCCTAAAGAAAACGTGTTTGTTTGAAAGAAATGACTGAGCGCTGCGAGTCCAACCTCGGTCTTTATCTTAAACGAAGCCTCATCAGCACGCTCCTTTCCTCCGTGATCCCACCCTCCTCCATCACGGTTGCCAGGCTGTTGTCAACGTCAACGTCATCTCCAGGCGACGCTCGTCACCCGTCTTTTCAGTCGGAAAGGTCCCTTCTTTCTCCCGCTCTCTTGCTGCCCCGTGCCTCCCCTTTCGTTTCTTCATGCGGGGTGATTGCAAAATGCCCCTCTCTACAAGACGCCATCCCGCTGAACAATGTGCTGCCGCATGCACACACACACACACGCATGCACAGGGCAGCACGCTCACACATGCTTACACGCAGAAAAACGCACATGCACACACACACACACACACACACACACACGCACACCTCATGCTCCCTGAGTAATCATTGTTCACTGGGTCTGGTCAGCATGTTGTCACCTGTATCGCATTAGAAACATTCTGGCCTCAGCACCACTGCTGGCCCCCCCCCTATCCCTGTCTGTGTTTCCTTCAGCCCTCACACTCAGGCTCCCTCTCCCTCCCCCTCTGTGTAACCTCTCCCCTGCCCCAGCCTTGGAGTCTTCTGTTCACCCTCCCACCCCTCCCCATCCGAGGACCTTGAGACTCACTCCCCCACAATGCCCCACTCTAGGCCACTCTTTTCATTTGCTTTTTACATGTTTTTTCTGCCGTGGACAATGGAATGAAAGGCGTGCGGAGGAGGAGAGTGTGGTGGGGATGGGTGTCTGAGTGGGCACCTCTGTCGGGCTCTGAAGGCTGGGGTCAGAGGCCGCGCGGCAAGCCACACCCTCCACCCATCTGGCCACGCCCCACACGGACCCGATTGGCTCTGAGCGGGCGGCGGGAGGTGTCGGGCTCCGCTCCGTTTGGCCCTGGCTTGGTCTTGATTCCCCGCGAGTGTTCTCTCCTTCACGTTACCCTGAGTGAGCCCCAAAATGAGCTTATTCTCATAAACCAGCCATTGTTTCCAATGCTTCAACCTACAGTCTATTATGATCCTTTCTGTGGAGGGGTTTTCTTTCTTTTTTTCTCTACAATATACATTTCATTTTGCAACATGTAATATAAAATATAATTTACTCCTAAGGTAAGGCTACACTGCACACACACAAAGAATCCTTTGCTTCGTTTGAAACCCCCGTTCACTTCACTGTGGCAGCGTGCTAACGAACAGGGTTTTGCTTGGCTCGGCTTTGCTGCCGTCCTACGTCTGTCCGCGCGGGATCAGCGGCCGCGTTCTCCAAAACAATGCCCCGATCACCACGAGGCAGTGGCAATATGGCCGCCTGAACACCACAGTGACACAGGCTTCACGGTGTGCGTGTGGGGGGGTCGTCTGTATGTGTCCGTGCGTGTGTGCCCTCAGTCGTAGCAGCAGCGACCCGGCCCCGTGTCATTACCCCCCCCCCCCCCCTCATCACCTGGTGGTGACACCCGCATGGCACGGCGTGGCAGCTCCCTTAGAAAGGGCCCCCGCTCTCCAATCATTTCTGCGGCGTCACCCTGCCGCCCGCCTTTGTCCACACCTCCGCCAACACTCATTTGTGTCTCCCTCCAGCAGGTCTGACCGGCCCAACAATTCCCCGGGCCGAGCGGGAGGGAAATGCATTTCACTGATTAAAGATATCTGGTGACTCTACGTGCTGCTGGTGCTGCTGCTGCTCCCTCGCCCTCTCGCGCTCTCTCTCTCTCTCTCTCTCTCTCTCTCTCCCTCACTTTCTTTACCTCTCCCTCTCTCTCTGTCCCCTTACCTCTCTTTGTGAATCTCTTATCCCCCCCCCCTCAACCCCCACCCTTTCTCTCTTAACCGTCTTTGCCAGCACAAAACTCTCCCCCTCTCACTCTTCAAGCTAAGTGTAGCGTCATTACTCTCCTCAGCTCAGCCTACGCAGTGCCAGTCGTTGAGCTCCGTTTAGATCGTCCGCCTGTAACAGCAGCCAGAGACAAATAGGCACGGTGGAAAATGTCAGAAATATTCTGTTGTCCCTTTGCAGGTAAAAGTGTTGGGTTCTGAAAAAAAAAAGATCTGCAGCAAAAGAGCAACATGTTTGGCCTTTTGAAGGGTGCTCTCTGGCACGGTGCTTCTGGGAAGCCTCCACCGGTTGTCTGGGAAGGAGGTAGAAAGAGAGAGAGACACACAGCTATAGAGAGGTAAAGAGAGAGAGAGAGAGAGAGAGAGAGAGAGGGAGAGAGCAACGGGTACAGTAGCCAGAGGGAGGTAGCGCCCCACCGAGAGTGCTCAATCCCACTTTCTATCCCTCTCTCTTCCTCTCCCTCTTCCCTTTCTCTCTCTCTCTCTCTCTGTCTCTCTCTCTCCGCTCCCCCCTCTCTCTTTTCTCTCTCTCTCTCTCTCTCTCATTTGTGTGCAGGGCCTGTCCTGTTGGTCTGTGGCCGCTCTCATTGGCTGCGAGCCGTGACCTTGGGCCCACTGGCGGCGTCCGTTGGAGTGCCGCCGTCCCGGCCAGCTGTAAAATGAGATGGAGGGCGTCTCGCCCACTGTAAATCACAAATAGCCCGTTGCCACGGTGAGCCCAGCTCGCCCGCCCACCGGCGCTCTATGTGTTTAAGAGGCCGCCACTGCAGTAAAAAGAAGCCCGCGTCCCGCCAAGACCTGTTAGGACGGACGGGAAGAGGAGGGAGAGAGCCGGGGAGGGAGGGGAGGGAGGGGAGAGACTGCAAAGTGTGTGATAGATGAGCCCCCCCCCCCTCTTCCCTCCCCCCTCTCAAATTAGCCTTTTCTGATAGAGGCTTACATCCCAAACTGACCTTGCTCTGTCTGTCTCCCTGTCTCTTGTATTCTACTGTACTCCTCATTAGGTTATTTAGGAGGAGGAGCGTTCCCGATGACAAACGTCGTCCAACTCCACACAGACACTCTTTACTAATGTACTTAAGGGGGGCTGGGTGGTCGAGCGTCCCCGCTGCACTTCTTCTCCAGGCCAGAAGGGGGCACTGTGACGGAAATGTCTTAAATACATCCCTACTATAAAATAAGAATGGATAGCGCTATTTACAGTTATCCAGACATAAGGTATTTTATTGAATTCATTCTGAGTGAGGAGACACTGGCAGGCAAGGCTACTTGCATGGCTCCCATTCCTGAACCTGGTAGGTATTTCAGTATATGGGTCACATGTTTTAGTATGGTGGAGGGGAAAGGCTGGCACATCTTCGTCTTTTTTTTCCCCAAACGCTTCGCCCGTTTCTATTTCAAGAGTCACCTCCAAACCCTAATTAACAGGCGAAGCCATCAAATCAAACTTTACCAATCCCAGCGGTGCTGTTGTCAGGCAACTGGCACAGAGACTCCTAGTGCCACTCAGTCCTCTACCCGGCCCTGGCACCTCATTCATTAGAGTGCCACCGTGTGTGTGTCTGTGTGTCTGTGTGTGTGTGTGTGTGCGTGTGTGTGTGTGTGTGTGTCTGTCTCTCTGTGTGTGTGTGTGTGTGTGTGTGTGTGTGTGTGTGGAGGAAAAACTTCAGAGGGGCATATGTTGAACACCGAAGGGTGCTGGATAGACTTTAGATGTTAGGTTGAGCTGAGGATAGAGAGAGAGAGAGAGAGAGGGAGAGAGGGGGAGGATGATAAGCAGGTAAGAATAGAGAGAGAAAGAAGAAGGATACTCACATAAAAGTGACGGTGACATCTGAGGAGGCTGTAACTTTGAACAGGAAGCTGTTTCATATTTAACGTTGTTGTTGTTGTTGTCACTATTTGTTTACTCTAAAAGCCTTCCATCGTGTGAGAGGGAGGGGATGTTCTGGGTGCCCATGGTTACGAGGTTCACCTGACAGGGCGTTACCGAGGGAAACACCAGGTGGGCGGGTACACGACCAGGGGCATTGCAATTACAGTGTGCAGCAGGTACAGCATACCACACAAGTATAGAGTGTATGTATAAAAAACACATAACTTCTTTATGGCTAGTTTTCAAGCATACCACACACACACACAGGTGTTTCTGTAGAAAAACAACATCTGTACAGATTGTTTTTAATGCATACCACACACACTCTATAGAAAACAACATCTGTAGAGATCGTTTTTAATGCATACCACACACACTCTATAGAAAATAACATCTGTATAGCTTGTTTTAAAACATACCAAACACTTTATGGATAACAACATCTGTAGAGAATGTTTTAAAAACATACCACACACACTCTATAGGGAAACAACATCTGTACAGATTGTGTGTTTATAAGCATATCACACACATTAAGGGACTACACACTTGAAAAATAATGTCAGGTTTTTATGCACTGTCCCATCACACTTTACAGGTGTATATATATATATATATACAGCATGTAAACACACACACACACACACACACACACTGTATATATATATACATATATATTACATTCAGTAGAGTTTAAAAGCTCTTAATATTTGATTTGACATCATGCACTGTATGCCCACCTATAATCTGTTTAATATGGACAGTGAACAATCAAAACACGAGCCTGCAGACACATTTCCCTTGTGTGTCCTTTGCCTCTTAGGAATTTCCATATGACTGAGCAAGTGAACCTTCAGGGCACCTTCTTCAGAGTATGCCACATAACTTATGGAAACTACCATGTTAATGTTGACTCCCCGACATTACAGTACACCAAAAAGGCCATCATATTTGAATTTAGTTTGAATAATTTGAAGTCTG
>JAVQIZ010199366.1:0-19037 GCA_036023535.2 Galaxias brevipinnis
TTGGGTGGTGCCTTAGACCGCTCTGTTGCAACAAACCTTTTTTTTTTTTTTTTTTTTTTTTTTTTTGTATTGAAGCCAAATCATATTTTGAGTAGATGTCTGGAGAGCAATTTAATGTGGGCTTGCTTGACTCATCAGTGAGCTGTCTGGTGCATTAAAATTTGCT
This sequence comes from Galaxias brevipinnis, assembly GCA_036023535.2. Taxonomy (NCBI): domain Eukaryota; kingdom Metazoa; phylum Chordata; class Actinopteri; order Galaxiiformes; family Galaxiidae; genus Galaxias; species Galaxias brevipinnis. The sequence continues at coordinate 167 of JAVQIZ010199366.1, forward strand.
AGTTGATAGTCAAAGCATAATTAAGGATAATCTCCTGATGTTGGCAACTTCTTTCAAACAAACTTTTTTTATGATTTGAAAAGTAAATCTGGCCATTTGTTTGGCATTTGGCAAGTTGTTCACTTTTAACCATCATTTAGCTGCATTTGCTTGCCCAAACCACCTTTCTATTTAGACTTATTTTATGACATACTGTGACGTGTAATTTGCTACCAGGGACATTGAATCAATCTTTAAAAGTTTGGCCGTGCTTAACAAGTTGTCTCTTTGGAAACGGGCCGTCAACAGTTGGGTGTCATTTACTTCCAGACGGCTTCATTTCTTCAGTGGTGTCGGGGTGCAAGGTCATGGTTCTTGCACAAGAAAAGTATATTCATAACGACTAGACCACCTGATACTGTGAAGTCTGACTAATTTAGCTTCAATAATTTTTGGTGTTCACATTGGATGGAACTTATTGAGCCTGATCAAATACAACCCTTTCTGTGTAGTTTAAACTTCTAACCAGTGGGTGTCAGTGTAGCTCTTCTGAAAGGTGTCACCTTCCCCAGTGACTTGAGGCAAGGTAATAACAAGTCAACCTGCTATTTATATTTAATTTTCTAGCAATTTACGTTCGAATGGCATCCAACAGCCATTAGATCTGACTTAATGATCCTGAAGTCAGCATCTGTCGGTGTGTAGAGAAAGCGCATGCCGTCCGCTCTCTCATGGTTCCAGTGCGTATGGGAGAGAAGACTTTAGAAACACCAGAGCATCGTCCTCTTCTCCACATACCTCACTTTCAAAAGGAGTTTCCATCCAAAACTGTGCTCAAGACTCTGATTAAGTCTTTTGAGTTGAATTTTGGCTCTTTCACCACTTTCCTCTTGGGGCTCTAAATGATGCAGTTAAACGTAGACCAAATTCAGCCATTTTTAAAGGTGGTGTGACATCCTTTCCTTGTCATAGATTTGTTATTTATGTTTTGCGTTTCTCAAACTTGACTAATGTATTGATGCGCTTACGGCCTAATGAGAAATTAGGTACAGCAAGGTTACTTTCTAAGAAGATTCATTGGAACCATTTATTTTAGAATGGTGTCTTATTCTCATAGCTTGATGGATTCTTTAAATAATTGCACCATACAATAGATTTCTTTCACTCATTTGTACTTTGATATTGGCAAACGATAACTTGTTGCTTCTCTAACACAGCTATCCTACTTAAACAAATGTGGTTCTCTTTTAGTACCATGGTAACAATGTTTAAATAATGGCGTGCGGCTCAACATATTGGTACGACAAGAATGTCTTAATTATGTTGCAGCCCTTTTGGAAAGTGCATGCCACCTTGCGATGTAACTTACAACACTGCAATGATCAGGCATTGGCCTGATGCTGTACAAGTGTTGTCCGCATAAATGGATATGCACAGTTGTGTTAGAGTAATTATACATGGGTCACATGCCTTTTTTATTAGGTACATTGGAGAAGTACTAGAATGTCCCACTAGAGTGGGGCTAGTGTCTTGGAGGTGAGGAAATGCTGTGACTTTCTCTAGTTTGGTCAGGACAGTGTAATGGAGCTTATTACAGACCGCACTGTCGAAGCTAATTAAGAGCTTTTGATTAGTTGCATATGGCGCGTTCATTTCTGAGGGGCTTGCAACGTTAATTAAAGTGACCAAGTTGTAAATCTCCTATCTCGTGTTCAAGAGGAGTTGAAGTACCTCTGCTCTGAAACCACATGGTCCATCTTTTGCAGTCGGGTCGTTTGCTCCAGCGCTGGCTGGAATGCTTATCAGGTGCTTGCCTGGCCATGTATTAAGGGCGGTCGTAACGGCACAACGAGAGCGTACGCTGAAAGGGCACTGTACTGGCATCTGGCTGGCACATTGATATTGCCAAAAACTGCCAAAAGTCTTTGATAAATTTACTTTATGGATTTGACATTTTGTCTTCCTCTGCATTTGTATTCTGCTCGGGTGAAAAATGGGCAGCTGCGGAGGGTTCCTGTGTGTAATAGTAGAAAGGGCCATAGAGTGGCATCTGTAGCTTTTGAGCACTCAGAAGCTTCGTCAGTACATTATATAGAGCAACAACTCTTAAAATATTAACACTGAAGATTGTAAATGTAAATCAACCCAGTCTATTTTTAGAAACATGTCGTCTTTTGAAAGCTGTTAATAGTGACTTTAATTAGTCTTAAGGTAACTTTCTTTTCAACCTGCTATTAGCCACTGGCACATGGTGTTTTTGCCCTGAGAATTTTCCTATTTGTGAACGGTTTGCATGTTTTGAGAGTAAATGCTTTTGAGGAAGGACTCTCTCTGAGATTATAACCTAATGGTTGTTTACGCTGAGAAGTGGCAAGCAGTCTGAGGACATTGCTAACTGAATATGAATTCTGTATCTAAGGCAGATTTGGAATGCAAAGTTATTCATCTTTGGCCTTTCCAGATGGGTTACATGGAATGTGGAATAGGGAAGGTAATTAATATGAGATGGTATTCAAAAAGAGCCTCAGCCTCACAGTTCGAAGGGGGAAAAACAAGACCCACACAGCCGCGCTCTTGTACTGCAGGCAGAGATTCAATGTGCTTATTTCTTTTTTGATCATTTTATTTTTTTGATTGCCCTATTAGAGAATTGAGTCCTTCTGGAGTTTCTAAAGCTGTGCCAAAAAGACAGGATGTAGGATGAGAATTTGAGAGCTCCTCTCTAGTTTACAGGCTGGAACCTTTCAACCTAATATTACCCCAGGTTAAAGTAGCGTTACTATATATTTCATATGCACACCCTCTTTCTTAAACCTGCAAAGATCAGCAGCTGGTCTACATTGAAATGTATAACCTAACGTTTTATTACATTTTTTTTTTTGTTGCTGTGTTCACCCTCCAATTGTTTTATGCAGTCAGCACTTGTGTGCCAGTATTCCTTATTGCCTTGCTTGACCTTATCACAGTCATGTGTCAGCAGTTATCCTTGATGTGCCACCGCCAAAGGCCTTTTGACTAGCAAAAACCTTCCCGTGGATGTTGATCTCCGTTCCAGGCCAACTTTTACAGTTAAGCAACCCACTATGTGTTCGCCTTAGTGAAATGTATACATGCTGTTTGATCATTTATATTACAGATAATCCCAAAGCTCATGTAAGTATTAAACTCATTTGAGCAAGACCTCTGGATCAAGTGAGCTATTTGAGAAATGTACTGTACACCCAGCTTAGTAGTTTGAATAGAGAACTAGATCTGCTTATAAAACAGACTTGAGATCATTCTCGTAGGTTACTTCCCATCTATACAACAGCAGAGCAATCGGCAGCCTCAAACTGACTTAAATTGTTTTAGTTATCACAATTGGAGTTTGGTCAACAGAACACAATTTTAAAAGATTATATAGATAATTTCATACTTGTATTTGGACTAAATTCAATTAATTGGATTTGTAGACCGCTTCTCTAGTCAAGTTGGACGGAATTTGAAACGTCTCGTGCACGCCCGTAAACTCAAGATCCCGAGTAGTTCAGGCACGCTAAAAATCAATTTGAAAATTTCTTCCCGACCACAGATGATGGGTTTTAATGGGTGCTTAAATGCTGCCCCAGCCAGGCTGTTGGTCTATGGCGGTTAATTATGTTCACCACCTGCCTCAACCAGAGGGGAGACGGGGTAAGAAGACTTTCTCAACACAGCAGAAAGCCAGGCTGCCAGCGTGGTGTCAGGATGGAGGAGGAAGGGGAGGGGGAGGGGGAGGGGGGGGGGTTATAGAGTGAGAGCAAGAATCTCATCTCTTGCCTGTGTCAGAGGAAAGTGACACAGTGCATTAATCTGCCAGCCTGCTCCTCACCTCTAATGAAGTCTGTGAAGAATCCCTTTAATTAAGAACAGGACCTCAGTCGATGTCTCCCCCCTCACCCCACCCCTTCATTAGAAAAAAGGATTGTGCCCGTCTCACTTGTGTCAATGAGGGGGAGGCTCTAAAGCCATCTCTCACTCCGGCCTGGATCTATATTGAAGGCGGAGAGGGAGGGGACCCATAGACCGTGAATCCTCTGCATTGGGGGGAGACTTTCTGCTCTTTCTCTTGCAGAGGCACTCATGGTAATCCATTGCTGTTCAGAGTGTTTGTCCTATTGGGTAACACGGCAGAATTTGTCTGACCAAGGTTGTTCTGAAATAAACGTCCTCACTTTCTTCGTTGTTGCGACTGTGCTGGTGAGGTCATTAGCCTTTAACCCAAGGCTAGAGCTTTTTGCTCCACTAACTTGTCTAAATTACCTTACTGTACTTAACGTAGCCCAGCCGAAAAGGTGATTATGGGTTGTGGACAAGCTTTATCCAGTGTTTTTTTGTTTTGTTTTGTTTTTTGTAAGCTTTAGGGACAGTATGCTGCCAAATAAGTGTTAGAAGCTTTATGGCGGCATCTGCTTGCATTTTCTGTAACACATCACCTGCACACGAGAATGTAGAAGGAAGGCTGATATTAGGGTGAGGGTCTGGGAACACGCAGTTCGGTGTAGCAGACGGAGTCTGTGTCAGATCAGAGTTGGAAGTGCTGGCATGCTAGGCTTTCAAAATGGCTTTCACGGATGAAATCAATTTTCTCTGCCTCTTATCACTTTCCTGTTGAGGGCTGTTGAAATGCCATTAAATACATATTTAGGGGAGATTTCTGGACATGAAGAATAGATTTCTCATGTCAAGATTGATTTCAGGCTGACTTTTTGGTTTTTTGATGTGACTGTAATGTTAGAGTGGAATTGCCTGTAATCTGAATGTCAGCATTATAGGGCAGCGTTAATCAATGTCAGAGAATTCCTATTATAAAAACTCTGACATTAGGTTTTAGTCTGAGAAAACCATTCACAAGGAAATATTCATAAAGCGATCATCAAATAGTTTTACAGGTACTTTTGCTCTATTTCAGCTTTTACAATATAGTTTGTTTTACATATGAACACAATTATTTATTTTTGACTTAAGCAATGGAAGTCATGAAATATTTAGTTAAACAAGCTTTGACTTTAGTTTGACCCTTTGCTCTACTCCTCTTCATAGTTTGTTGAACTTTGTCAGGAACACATTAATTCAAGTCTTGCGCTGTTACCTGGCGTTGAGTCACTTCCATCAGGCTTGCAGTGTTTAAATGGCAACCTCAAATGTTTTATAGCGGTGTGTCTTCACTAAAGGCAATGGTGCGTTCAACACTCGACTCTGTCGCCGTGTGTACGCTTGCCCCAGCAACGCGTCGGAATCGCTCGGTGAACACCATGTACAGTTTGACTGTACCCATGGTAATCTGAATGATTTATGAGTGCTCACTTGCCGTGAGCGACTCTCCCGCTTCACGGTGCCACATGGTTGGAATACTGCTATTATTCTGCTTGGCCTTAGGGTTAAGAAGAGCACTCATAACGGATTCCGTTTTCTGCTGCTATTGCCATTAAATGTCTGTCAGCGTTTTCTTTTTTTCTTTTTTAATTATTATTGTGCACCAGTCTTGCTAGAGGGTATGGAAAAATGATATTTTTCTCACGTGGGTGGGTGTTGTGGTCTCTCCTGGCTGTAGGAGGAGACACTGGCTCTGAGGAAGGAGGGGAGTGGAGTGGTGCTGGACTGCCAGTTACCTCACCTGATTGGCATTGATGAAGATCTGCTCAGTACTGGCATCATCCTCTATCATCTGAAAGTAAATCTAGCCATTTCTACAAACAGTCACACATTGCTTGTGTAACTACATAAAAACTAAGTGTGCTTACGCAAGATTTTTTTTCTTTTTCTGAGGCATACAATAAGTCTAGAATTATTATTATTGATCAGTTTCTTAACTTTATTTTACAGGAGGGCAGCACGTTGGTGGGCCGAGAGGAGGCGTCGTCACCCCAGGACATTGGTGAGTGAGAAGCTATGGGGGATTTTAAATGTGGCTCTCTGTTTTAGATCACTGTGACTCACCTGCTGTCTCCCCCGACCCAGTACTCCATGGGCCAGGGCTGCAGAATGAACACTGCGTATTGGAGAACCAGGCTGGCAGTGTGACTCTGATCCCCCTGAACGGTGCTCTGTGTTCAGTCAACGGAGCCGAGGTGTCTCAGCCCTGGCAGCTCACACAGGGTAAGGAACACCCTCGTATTCACCTCAGGATGTACTTGAGGATGTAAAAAAAAAAAAAAAAAAAATATATTAACAATCACTGCCAATCTCCAATAAGCTCATGCAAATTTGCCTTAGAAACAAGCATCATTTGAGTGGCGTGTAACTCATCTCCTCCTCCGTTTTAATGAGATGCCGATGAGATCACTTGCATTCATCCCTTCTCTCGTTGACCACTTTCACGTTCTCTGTTCCCCCTGCGGCTCTGTGACCACGGGCTCTCTGGGCACAAGTGGATGTGAACGTAGCTTTTCTCGGGGCAGATGCCATTTCCTTTTGCTAAACATTTAGAAGGGCAATGGGCCCGGGACAAAGCCCCAGACAAAGCTCTGGACCCTCCACTTAATTGGCAGACGGAGCTGATAGGATCGGCGGATTTGAAGTAGGCCGGAGGATTAACCTTTCAGAGAGGGGAGCAAAGCTTAAACTTTACCCCACCCCCACCCCTTGCACCCTCAACCGCCAACCCCCCAAAACTCTTCCTGCCTGCCAGTCTCTTGTCTACCTTGCAGCTTTCCCTGTTCTCCACGTCTCCTCCCCTTTGCCGCGCCTTGGAGAGATAAAAAACTGCAGACATCAAAGGGCCATTTCAATTTACCCAGTATCCCCTTCAGAAACGGTTGCATCTGAGGCCATTTTCTTTGAACAAATGATAGTAATTTCCAGTCGAGCTGCAGCTGGAATCTATCACAGGCCACTCTCTCAGGTGCTTTGTCACTCGTCAGAAGTCATTAATACCAGCAAGATTAGTATTTGGTGCCCAGAGGCAGGGAGGATAGGGACTGAATCTGATCTAGGGACGTATCAGTGGAAGTCTGATATATGAACCCCTTATGTTGGTCCAATTCCACATCTTTACAAGATACCAGGTTTTCTTCAGCCTGTATCTTCTGTTTAACCAACCGTTGTTCTTGGCTGAAACCAGTTTCTTTGTTGCGATTGAGTACTTATTAGCGATTTGAAACTTTGTCTGCACTGAACAGTCTAGAGTGGGATAGTTAAATAGTTCCCAGAGACGAAATGTAATGATTCCTGTGTTGGCGACTGCAATGGGATTGGTGTTCACTTCACCCTGTCTGCTTTTTGTAGCAGCGTTTAATCAGTGTTAACTGGTAACAGCGGCCTAAACTTTGACACATTGTCCGCAAGGAACTCTCCAACCACAAAGGGGGGAAGCTGACTAGATACTAAATTCTAAACTTATCAACTTACTCTATTATTCATTATAGTCATTGTGAATGTATGCTGGCAGTGGCTTTGCTAATGACACTATGGCATTTGCTTTGTGCTTCTCACCTGCAGGTGCACTCATCCGGCTAGGGAGGGGAACCATGTTCCGTTTTAACCACCCCACAGAAGCTGCCCAGCTCCGTGAAAAACGCAAGGTACTGTCGTGCGCAGCAGCAGCAACAAGCCCTTCCACAGCTCAATCTCGAATCGTTGAAAGCTTGTAGTTTACTTTATCCCACTCTGAAATAGCTTAGCTTGTGTATACTAAAAGTGGAAAGGCTTCTTGCAGTGCGTCTTGGAGTCATAATTATCGCCGCTGTACTCTTCGCAAACAAGGATCTCACAGATCTCTCTTCAAAGAGATGCATCTCCAAATCCTTGGAGCTATCTCTGTAAATACCTCTACGTTACCGGCTTTCTCTTCTCTATCTCGCTTGCTCTTACTCATACATCTCCCCTGAGATGTGAAGAATCCCTCCGATAACTCGCCCCCGAAACTGGCACGCGGCCTGATTGAAAGCAAGAGGCCCATACAATCACATATATTTACTGAGGCAGGTTTAGCAGGTAATAAAATGTTTCTGCACTATTAAAGTCTCTTAATGTATATTTAGAAAGCTGCTGTTAAGAGCTGCTCGGCCTCAGACGCTACTGCTTTTCAACCATGTCCAATGAAATCTGTTTTACAGGCCTCAATATTGCATGAAACTGTCACCAGTAACATTTATAGCGTTGACATTTTTATATTAAGGATGTATTTTCATTCTAGCATCAAATACGATTATGGTCCCGTTTATTTGTTTTGTAGTGAAATAAAGATTGTTGGCGCATCTTTTTTTCAATTGTTAAGACTTAAATATTGAGCTGGAAGATGTGAAGTTCTTTAAAAACACAAACATTACTTGTGCATACCTAAAATAAAAAAGATCCACGCATATCTTTTATTTGTTCACTCAGTTTAGGTATGTTTCCGAGGTATGCCTTTTCCTTCCAGGGTCCTGTAAGCTGTATTAAGCAATAAGTGCCAACAAAATATGTCCTTTGAGCTAATATTTTGTAAATGCATGTCTCCAGCTGACAGTCCCTCGTCTCACCACAGGACTATGTATGTTATGAAGTGTGCTGTGTTTTGCTCCTTCCAGACAGGGCTGCTGTCTCTCTTCAACCCGTCCATGCCAGACCCGTCAGTGTCCGCAGAGAACCTGGCCAAGGCCATGATACTGAACCCAGGGTGAGGGGATATTGATATTGATCACGCATTGTGCTGCTCTGTGCGTGTGCCAGCCCGTGCAACACGGGGTAGCCTGGATACGACTGTGCTCTATTGCCGCGGAGACCGTAGTGCTTCAGCTTTTCCCCCAAATCACTGTGTACCCACTGTGGTCTCCCAGGTCTGTGTTTGCTTATTGCATAGTGTTTGTCTGGCGCAAACATCCAAATGAAAGCCGTACATCAGTTTTGGGTCCCTAGGAGCGGAGGTGTGGAGTGCTCCCATGGAGAGCCGACTCGACGGAGCACCTGCAGCCGCTCCCCACACACACACACACTGACAGCTAGAGGAGATCCCAGCAGGGTACTTGTATGATATGATACCCCGATGTTTTACAGCGACTCGGCCTGTCTTGACATGTAATTTCCTTCAGACGACAACGTCCCCAAACAGTGGCGCACCTGCAGGCAGCGAGACCACAGAGAGTGTTTCAGAAAAGCAAGATGGAGGGGGGTTGAGCGCAGAGTTAGGGGGAGAGCAAGAGGAGGAGACTGGAGAAGCTTTTGGATGGTTTACCCTTGGTGGTAATGGGGGGGGGATATTGAGGAGGTTGTAAGGAAACTGTTCCTTTGACTGTCAGGCATCACGCAGCTTTGTGCAAGCTCATTGCCACGCGCTGAGGTTAACCGGTCAGACTACGCACAGCCATCAGAGTAACACTCCCAGCCCATAAGTGATGGATGAGGTCAAGTTGGCATTAGGTCTGCAATACTATATTCTATTAATTTTAGATTTTTTTTTTTTGCCTGCTCCATTAAAAAAAAAAAAAAAATATATATATATATATATATATATATATATATATATATAATATAAAAAATGTAATCCACCCAGCAAGCTGAACCTGTGCTGGCGTGTACCGGTCTGGGATAGATAGCAGTGTGCAGACTGGCTCGGGACATATTTTGGATCCAGTTTGGGCGCTAGTCTTTCAGCATTGGCCAGCTCCCTTTTGGCAGAAAACACTTGCCAAATGTCTGGTCAGTCCCTATGGCAACTGTTTCAGTTTGAATATTCATTCAGATCTGGATTTTGTTGGATTTGTTTGTGCATACTCTCCATTTTGATTCTTTTTTTCACTTGTGTTTTTATAGAGCCATTTGGCTTGGCGTTGTTGCGTCTGGCTTTGCCTCTCCGCTAGAGATGGAGTCTTCTATTAATGCATGCAGACAGCAGGGAAGGTGCAATGTATCCCTTTATGATACCTTCATTAATGTGCACATATTGTTATCTGGTGATTTATGTGGTGTCTGAGCCAGGTTTTTTTTTTCTGGCTGTGTTTGAACTACATGAAATGGGGATACAGAGGAATTAATTGGGTTATTTTAATGGATGGGGGAGCAGTAAAGTGGCAACCCTCTAACGTCCTGACAGCTCCAGGACAGGAGCGACGGCTAATGAGCAGAGAACTCATTGTGGCTGTGCTTGTGACGCTTTCGCCCTCACACTTCTTAGCGGCACAGGGCACACGTGTGCCCACGGAGATGTTCTTGTAGGTAACTTTTGAGCATGGGTTAGTGCTTGTTGTTCAAGTGCAACAACACAGCCGGTTATATTGGGGCGCTGATGATCTTTCAATTGGACCAGCACGTTTGATTCCCAGCTCATTATTCGGTCTGTCTGAGAGACAGAAAAGGAGATGGTGGGTTGAGGGGGGGGGGACAGCATGGCAGGCTTGTCGCCTTTGATGGGGAGCGCTCGGTCAAGACAGTCCCTTGGCCCCTCCACTATTAACACCCCTATCTGATGGCCTCGTAGGTCCTCTGACAGTCCTGCTCCTCTGTAGTCTGACCCTATCCAAAAGGTCTGGCGTCTCCTCGAACGTTTGGCCGCTTTGAGCCTCCAACAGGTTGCCATTAGCTCCCTTCTAGACGTTGCCATTATCTCTGATCCAGGACTTTAGTCTATGGCAAAGCTGAGGTCTGTCAGTACCTCTGAGCACGCCTGTAGGCCCAGTGCCTTTCGTTGCATATATAAATGTCATTTTACAACGCCTCAGTTCACTTTTAACGTCTCTTTTTTATACCATGCCCAGGATTGAGCTTGAAAAACGGCAACAAGAGCAACTACTAAAGTTGGAAAATCAGAGGTAAGGGGTTTTAAATATTCAGTTGCAAAGGCAATCTTGAGTATTTTCAGTGACGAGTCCGCTTCTGTGTTTTCAACCGTTGTGTGTGTTGTGTTGTGGTCCTGTTGCAGAAGACATATGCAGGAGGCAAAGGAGGTGCAGGAGAAGGAGGAGGCCGAGCTAGAGCGCCGGAGGCAGGAGGTGGAGGCCCAGCACAAGGAGTGGCAGGAGGTGCAGGAGACGCTGCACAGACGCAACCAGGAGGTGGAACGACGCCTGTGGAAGCTTCTGCAGCACAGGAAGGCCTTTGGTGGGGGAGAGGAGCAGGAGAAAGGAGACCCCGCGGATGGACCAACGTACTGCCCGGGAGACGGGGGAGATGGACCGGCCCTTGTCGACGCTCCCGCTGAATCAGTCTGCGCTGGAGCGGACCACAACGGAGCAGAGCAGACTGAGACTCTGCAGGCCGAGCATCTCCAAGACACAGCGAGGTGTGTCCGTGTGTCTGCATAAGTAACATGAATGTCAAATATAAATAAACACACTGACACTTTTTTTTTTTTTTTTTTTTTTTTAATATCTTTTTTAAATTTTATATTCCCTAGAGTAGGCCAGATCAAGCTTACACTTCCAATCCCCCAGAGCAGGCTGGCTAAGGTTGACTCCTTGCGGAGTGAGCAGTCGTTTAGCTAGCCTGGCACGGCATGGTGTAAGACGTCCTCAAGTCGTGTACAGAAAGCCTGTAATGGCTCGGAGACGCTGTGCCTTGCCCTGCTGGGTCTAAAGCCCCCTCCCTCCCTGCCTGCCTGCCTGGCAGTGGTACAAAACCCTGCCAAAGCTGCAGGTTTTTTTTTTTCTTCTTTCAAATCTTTTTGAGCTGTGTATTTTGGTTTCTCTCAGTCCCGCATGAGCTCAGAGTTTTGTATGTAAACCCCCTCAGATCTACATGCACAGATTTTAGTTAGTTTTAGAGCTAGATGAGTGGCTCTAATCTTATCCACCAATTTGGGCTGTTTGCCATTCAGGTCTTAATGGATGGCTGTGTGGAAAGGGTGGCATTTGCAGTGTTGTTGTTTTGCCTGCGAACAGAAGTCTCTGGTGTCACGCCACAGCAAATACTTAAAATTGCTTCTAAAAACAAAGAGCCTGGCAGAGCGTCTTAGAACATAAACCCAATCAGTTTGCGCTCCCTAACCCCCAAATATCATTAAGATGAAATGTGTTTTTTTTTGGGTGATGGAATAACAAATGTATGTATTGGTGTTCAGCCTTAACTGCCTGCTTTTCTACCAGGATGGCCGTGCAGATGGATGTGAATGAGTCTGAGTCTAGACTGTCGAGCAGCGCTGTGCTGCCTGCCGTACCGGAGCCCTGCACACCATGTATGGTATGTACTCACACATTCACTGCACGGGCATACATCACGAATGGATTTGTACGCAAGCATACATTGAGATGCATAGTTAAAAAATATATATATATATAGTGTGCGTGTATTCATATTGTATTTTCAAATCATTTTTTGATTTTCTTTATTTAATTGGTAAGAAATGTTTAGGTGATTTGTTTAGAATTTGGATTAGTGGAATATAAAGCCGCAAAATGTATTATGAACTGTGTGAGCTCTGTGGTAAGATGTGTGTGTGTGTGCGCGAGAAGGTGTACTCTGCACTGAGCTGCCTTTTTCTTCTCCCCAAAGCGGAGCTAATGCCATAATAACTACTCTCCTCCTCGGCCAGGCCCAATACAAATTTTTATGAAGCATGAAATGCCTTCTCCCCCAGCTTGTTTTGTTTGGTTTATTATGCACATATTTCAAACCTATTACACTTCTGTGTGTTTTTGTGGTCCACCTCAAAGAAAATGACTCCTATTTTGTGAAATCACATTGCGAGTACTCTGCAACACTCGTGTGTACATCTCTGCGCTCCACTCCACTGGCCTGTTAATGCCCTGATGCTTTAATCAGAAAGGATGGAACGTAAATTAAAAGGCTGCAAACGCAGTTGGTCATTCAATTTGTAGCCGGTCCCTCAGTATAATTGGTCATCAACCTTAGTGTTAAAATGACCTTAAGGTTGCACACAGAAATGAACTGGTTAGTTTGTAGACCTTTCATTTTCCTCCTGTTCTAACCACCCCCTTTTTTTTTTTCCTTCTGTCCATCGCTCTCAGAATGAGGCCATGCCAGGTAGCTCCCTCGTCTCTCTTTGCGAGCCTGACGCGGACAGGGCTGCTCCCCATCAGGAAGCCTGCACCAGGGAGGACCGGGAGCAGGAGAGCCATGCGTCTCATAAATCAGGGCCAGGCCTGACGTCCACGGGGCTCGAGGAGGGAGCGGCGCGTGGAGCGGGCGGGGCCGACGCTGGGCTCCGTGGGGGGGAGGGGGAGCGGCCAGGGGACGCTAGCCTCCCGCAGATGGCCGTCCCGGACGCGGGTGATGGATGTGGCGCGGGGCCGGAGGGGGAAGCTAACGAGAGCCACTGTGCGGCGGATGGCAGGGGCGGGGGCAGGGGGGGCCCGCCGGGCTCTGGTGGGAGCTCATTAGGCAGCGTGTCCCACCTTCAGGGTACAGGAGGAGCCGGCTTCTCCACGCCCATCCTCCCACAGGCCGCCGCTCGCTCTCCACCCTCCACGCCGACACGAAGTAACCCGCCAGCGCTCCGGCTGCCGGAGGACGCCACACTGGAGGGTCGCCTTGGCCGCGGACTGATGGATGGATCCGGGTCGTCAGAGGAGGACCGGCGGGAAAGCCAGGTGGATACCCAGCCAGGGGCGGAGCAGAGCTCGGGGGTGGGCTCCATGGTCAGCAAGGTGTCCTGGATGTTCCAGGATGCAGGACGTCTCCTCCGAAGCTCCCCCAAGGTCCTGCAGCGGGTTAGGAAGGAGGGCCTACAGCCTGTGGGGGCCTGCTGGTCCAGCCAGGTGGTGTCCCTGGTGAGGAAGAGTCAGATTATGGCTGTGGTGAAGGACAGCCAGATGTTCTCCCTGGTCATGGAGAGCCAGGCCATCTCTCTGGTCAGGGACAGTCAGCTGCTCTCCATGGTCAAGGAGCTGACCCAGAACGTTCCGTCCGCAGAGATGGCGGTAGCCCTGCCGAGCCTTACTACCCAGGACTTGGCACTAGCTCTGTTTTCGGATCAGACAAGCACCGTCAAAGCCATGGAAATGTTACAGGATCAAAGCTTGAGCAAAGAAGTAGATTTGTCAGCGGGCCAGAGAACGATTGGTAGTCTGGACTCTCCACCAGAGCAGGAGTCTGCAGTTAAAGATCTGAGGCTGGAACGGAGCACGTCCGAAGAGCAGTTCACGACCAAAGAGCAGTTATCTCCAGAGGAGCATGAAGCCCAGGGGCAGCCTCGTCTTCAAGAGCCGCCATGCCAGAGCCTATTCCAAGAACCAGCCAGGAGCTCCGTCACCACGCAGGACTGGGAAGGGGTGCAGGTGTTCTGTCAGAACCTTTTGGATTTCCCCGAGGCCCTGCTGAAGCTCCAGGCCCTGTCCCCTGTAAGCCTGGTCCCCTCTCTACTGCCTGCCATTCCCCTTGCTGTGCTGAGCTCTCAGAGAGTCTTGGCCCTCTACTGGCTGTCTGCAGCTAAAGCCAGCCAGCCTCTACCTCGCCCCGCCCTGCTGGTCCTCCTGGAGTCTGCCCTCTACACTTTGACCTCTGACCTGGGAGCTCTGGAGCTCTTCCACTATCTCCCCTTGCTGCAGCTCACGGAGATCAAGGTGGGCTTTGCAGGGCACAGTCTGGATCTGACGTGCGCTGCGGAGGAGGGCGTCCTTTGCCTACACACCCACAGCCAAGCCCTGACCCAGGGGCTGTGTCGTGCCCTGCTAGGGGCCCTATACCCAAGGCACGGTGGGATCTCTCAGCACCCTCTTCTCCAGGGAAACTTGATGGCTCTGTCTCTGGACTGGAAGGCCTGTGTCCCTGACCTGCTCCTCGACTCGGGCCTGAGGCTGCGCTGCCACTTCCAGAAGACCCTGGCTGACCTGGCGTACCTCCTGCACGGCAACATGGACCAAGAGCGTGCCAGCTTGGGGGAGGTGCGGCTGCTGCTCTACACCACGGTGGTGGTGAGCGTGAGCCCCAACCCCCGGGCCGCGCCCCGGGCCCAGCTCCTCCTCACAGACACCCACCTGGGACTGGTGCAGGAGGATGCAGTCTTCCACCCTGCCCCTTGCGCTGAGGCCCCGGAGCCCCGGCGCTCCCTGTTCCAGGACATGACTCTGCGCCGTTGCTCTGACATCCGCTGTGTGCTGGTGCGTGACGGCGATGCGGACTGGTCGACCAAACTGGATGTCATCATAGCGCGGGCGGGGGGCAGAGGTCACCCTGAGCGGGCTGCGGGGGGAGCTGTCCCTTCTGCACAGGACTCCAATTCATCTCCACAGCCTGAAGTGTGGAAATTAACTTTCGGCTGCTCGGCTGAGGCTGCCTGCCTGATTAATCACTTGTCAAATGTCTGATCAAGGACTGGACAGCCAATAATGAACAGCTCGGCCAAGCAGCTCGCATTCAAACCAAGGATCGGCCAATCCAAATGAGACGACTCAGGATTGCGATAAAAGTCTAAAGTGAAATGCATCAACTGTGTTGACCGTTATGATTTATATGTTATGAAATTATATTTTAAATTACCTAATGTACCATCAATTTTATTTATTTTATGTGAACTTTAACTGCATTTTTCTAAACTGTTATTGTTGCAATTTAAGTGTTCTGTTTACAAATTAGAGAGCACTTTTTATTCATAATAGTATAAAAAAGTGTATGTCAATCTTGGTCCATAACTTTTTAGGCATTTTGACCCAAGTAAGCACTTCTGCTCCCCTGTGCTGGTCAGCTTTAAATTTGTAGTTTGTTTTCACTTGTAATGTAGGGGTTTTAGTCTTTGTACATTTCCTTTAAATTTTTTGTTACATTTTCCATGTTTAATTCTCTATTCTCACTGCCTTATTTATTGCATGTAGAATTTCATTGCTAAAAGCAATAAGCAGTAGGGAAGTGCAGTTGTCCGTGAGGTTTTATAAAACACCCACATATTTTGTCAAAATAAATTAAAATTTTTGTGTGTGTATATATGTGCAAATGCAATAAAAGTTATCATTTGTATTACACTCTTCTTGCCTTTAAGTTTTTTTGTGGTTGGTTGACTACTTGTAGATAACTCATTATTGAGCTGGGAGTTCAGACCTCGACACTTTCCACCGGCATTTCTCCCATTTAATCTCATTCCCCCTTTTTTCTATTTCCCTTACTACTACTCTTCTCTTCGTCCATCTTACTCTTTCCCTTCGTCTGTCTCCGTATGCAATGCTGGCTTTGGCAGTTGAATCTGCGCTGTCCCTCAGGACTGTGCAGTGGGTCTAAAGGACCTTGTATTAATTGGTATTCCACCAGTAGCACAGCGTTTACCGGAGGACAGACTAACATTAAGAGTCTGTGATGTATTGCCACTCAAGCTTCTACATCCACAAAACCAACTGGGGTTTCTCTAGCCGACGTTGTACACCTTAAGACGTATTGCCATTGCAGGTAGACTGCTACTAATGTAAGGATAGGCCATGGTCAATCAATGAGCAGACTTGGGAATCAAAAGCAGTGTTAGCTGCCGGAGGCAAGGACTTCTCTTGTCCTGACTGAGTGCTCCAGCGTGACAAAATTACAGGGCCAGTGGAGCACAATCTGTTCTCTTTTCTGCTCTTAGTACGAAGAGGGGGGGGGGGGGTTTGAGGTCTGACCATGAATGTAGAAACCCATCACACCTTTTTAGAGCGCTTTGGTATGTGCTATGTTAAGAGCCTGGGACTGTGTAAGACTTCTTTTTCTCTCCTTGGTCAAAGGCATTTAATTAACACTCGTGCCATCAACTGTGAATCATGTCATCTGGTGAATAAAACTGAGAAAAGGTGGACAGGTCCTAAGCCAATAGATCATATTAAAATTAGATGGTCCAATGTGCAGCAAAAGATTAAAATGAAGGTCTAATTTTGTGCAAGTTCATTTTAAAAATTCTTCCCATGATATTGAGGCTAATGTATTGCAAATATTTTTACAGGTTATGAAAGGTATTTAATATAGATGAGAAAGGAGACTGTTCTTTGGTAGATAAGACCATAAATTGGAGCAGTAATTGAAAACACAAGAAGGGTTCATCCGCTTGAAATTAGACTCCTCATTCCCCATTTCTTGCTTTTATGAAGGGTTATATAACAAAGTAGATTTGCGATTGAAAAATAATCATTGATCATTTCTCCTCCATATCTCTGTTGACAATAAAACAGGAGGTTATTTCTTGCTTTTAAGTAGTGCCCAATATTTTATCCTCAACCTTCCTTTTCTCCTTCATCGTGTGATAAACATCTTCAAAGTTTATAAAAATAACTATTGCTTTGAAAATAAGAGTAAATGTTATCTTGAGTGTAATATCACGCCATATTAAATACAGTTTATCTCAAAATCTCGAATAAGAAACAGCAGTCTGATCTGGCCTTAAAGTTAAGCATCAATGTCAGAATAGTAGACGCTGTGTCGACCTGAAGCAGGTTGTTTGCTGTGAGTGATGCATGTCTGAATTAAAAGTGAAGCCTGACCACAGCCCCCCAGGACATGCAGCAGACACTTACACACTCACAGGTCAGGCCCTGCATTCAAATGGTTACTCTGTGATTTCCCACCGGGGTCTCTGTGTTCATCATAGGCACACGTGGTTGACTGAACAGTCAGGGACATTTGTTTACCTTCTTATTAGGTATTCAGCAAAGGTAGCTTATCTATTTCTCCATTCTACAAAAAGAAACAGGCTCAATAATTGTTCATTTGAAGTCACCCTACACATTCTGCACAGGCAAAACAGAATCTTTGATTCTTCTTTTTTTTTGCTGATAATCTTTTGTGCATTTTAGACAGAGGGAGCTTAGTGAGGTTCCCTAATGATGCCCTCTATTTTGGGCATTTCTTCTTGAGTCTAGTTGATCTGTATTTTCTCCATGCCTGCATTTTGGACTGTTCTAACAGGGACCTTGTGTTTTTCTTCTTCAGTCGACTCCCAGACTAGAAAGCGATTTGTAACTAGAAACGGAAAGGAAAGGGCTTTGCTTAATCTCTCGGAGAAGAAGCCAGTTATCAGACTTAATCTAGCATTAAGACGGGACAGTGGCTCAAGGGAAAAGAATTGTGACAGATAAAAACGGACGAGAGAGATGGTGATGTTTAACACAGGACAGATCTCATTATGCTTCAATAACAGTGGGTTTGTGTGCGTGTGTGTGTGTGTGTGTGTGTGTGTGTGTGTGGGGTGGGTGGGGGACGACAACGACTAGTTTTTGCACAGCTGAGTTCCCCCGTATACGCATTCACGCTTGGTTCGGTGGTGGAATCCATTGTTTTTATTCACTTAGTTTCAACTATATCAACTAGTCTAAGAATGCCACTAATTTGTGTTGTGTGCTGTTGACAGAATTATGAATCTGTGCTAATTAGCTTCATACAAAGGCATCTTCACTGCGGAGGTGCTAGTGCATGTAGATAGAGAAGACAACGCTACAATGAATTATGTTTTTCTTTGTCACAGCACATTTATCCCAAGGACACATTTCGATGTTGGAGTCCAGCAAAGTGAAGGCCCTTTTTGAGGACGGCAAGGGCCTTCCACTGTTTGAAATTAATCTCAGTCAAAAGCTGCACAATGTCTTTAACTTCATCACTGCACTACCCTCTAATGAAGTCCGCTGTGTGCCAGCGAATGCTGGTTTTATCCAAGCCTCTGATGGAATTTGTCTGGGGCTAGTCTCAGAGGAGACCCTCACAATGGCACCCTGAATGTCACAGGCATCTTTGAGCCACGCTCATTTGTGAAGAACTGTCCCAGGGCCAGAGAAATTTCCATGCCCCTTTGAAGGGTGATTTTGTCACGCAGTGTCATTTTTTAAATTGGAATACTCAACTCCCCCATCTCAACCCACCCCTACTAATTTTTGGACCACACATGAGTTACATTAGCATTTGCAGGAACTGCGAGACATTTGCCACTGTGGATTGTGACAGATTTCACAAGCTCAGTTCTACTGTTGCCCTGGAGGAGGGGTGGGGTGGTGGTGGTGGGGGGGGGGGGGGGGGGATGACCAACTTGCTCCCCATAGGTTTATTATTTGGATGTAAC
>JAVQIZ010199482.1:0-11100 GCA_036023535.2 Galaxias brevipinnis
TAATGTGCCTCGTGCACTCAGACACAGATGCTCATGCTTTCCCAACATGTTGTTGATAGTTTTACAACATTAGCTTACTGGGTAACTGATTGACCGTGATTACAGCAAAGGTATTAATAGCTAATTTTTCATTAGATTCCTTGTAAGCAAGGCTATATACACATTAGAGATGAGTTTCCTCATGTCATTATATAAACTATTCATTTACAGCACCACATTTACAACTGGAAGGAACCTGCTTCGGGGTCCTGGTTGGATTGAATATGTTTCGAGGTTACAAACACAGCGCTATTGAGTGTGCAGTACGAGTGTGTGTGTGTTTGTATGTCTTTTCTGTGTGCTCATGCACATCTCGACATCTATAATTGCCCTGGCATTAACAACCAGTGTCTATAATTCCCTGCTGCAATTAAATGCGTTTTGACACGAGGGAATCTCCGCAAACTTATCATTACCGATGTGCAAATTACACACATACCTCTGACATGCTCCCCAATTAGTCACTTTGTACTCTTAATTAAGGGGCATTAATCTTGTGCTTGCGTCTGTGGGGCTGCAGGGCTGAGACTGGCATCTCCACAGGATCAAGTGGAATGAAGAGGCAGGGGTTGGGGGGGTTGGGGTATGGGGGGCGGGGGGGTTGGCCTGCTGCTCTCCCCCCTACCCATCCTGGGACAGGCAAGGGTCTCGCTTCACTGCACACGGAGAAAAGAAGCCGCCAAAATATGCTCGGCAGACACAGCGGCACATTATGAGATCACATCGCATCACACCTTTTATGGGGATCGTCTTTGAGTGGGTCCAGGGGTCTCTTTGTGGTGTGCACGGGTCTGTACAGTGAGACAATGAATTATGAACGCTGCTCATTAGAGGGCCTGGGCCGCCGTAGCAGAGATAATGACGGCGCTAGCCAGCGCACCAAACGCTCATGTGTTATTCATAGAGGAGCTACGGTCCGTGTCGCATCCCATCGCCTTGGCTTGGCGCACCTTGTGTAAACGTTCATGTCGTTCACGTAAGCAGGGCCATCGAAGACACAGTGCGTCTTTGGCGAGCCACAGAGACCCATCCCCCTTTGCTTACCTCTAACCCGTGACCTCTCACACAGAGAGCGCAGTGGGGCCGGCCCACCTCGGCCAGACGTCCTCAGACCCCCCCGTGCCCGCGCGTCCATCAGGCCTCCCCTCCGTCCTGCAGCGTCCCTTCACTCCCCATTAGCCCTGTCATTAGAGGGGCTCCCTGTGCCTCTCACACACCCAGAGGTCTGGGGCTTTAATAAGCCCGCGCATGCCTCGACACAGAGACAGGCATCGCCAGGCCTTTGTTCTCGGTGTGTGCCTGCGGTGAGTGGACCGAGCCCAGGTATGTCAGACACAGGCTGTGTGGGCCTTGGAAGAGTCCCATTCTGAGGAGACATTCAGTGTGTTCTACTATAATGAATGACTTGGAGTACAGCATGGACTCAAACTACGCTACATATTGTAGCTAACTGAATGTTTTATAGACAGTGTTTCTCGAGAAATACCCACAGTGTTCTGAGGATATCTGTGTTGACCCCCCATTAGGGTTAGGAAAGATCCCTGGCAGTTCACTGTGATACAGTAAGTATGGAAAAGAAATTTGGAAGGAGCTGTTTATCTGACTCCTCGGTCTCCTGCACATCTGGCCCCTAAATTACAATGGCTGAAAACAGGGGAGTGGGGGGGGGATTTACTGCTGTTCTGACAGCGCTACAGACTGGGCACGGAGCCCGGGCCCTGTGCCTCACACAGCACTGGAGCCCTCACACATGGGGGCCATTATTTGTAAAGTAGCTGCGGTGGCACCGGGGAATGATTTGAGAGGCGCGCGCGTGCGCTGGAACATGCGTCCCGAGTGTGTTTACTCTCTCTTATCGCGCCCACACATCTCCAGTAAGTGGCTGGGGGAGACTGTGCCGTGTCGGGGTGGAGATAGGCGGAGATTACCGCGACACCCCAGGCTCCCCAGCGCCACAGCCCGCCCATCTCCGCCAAGCGCCGCGGAGATGGATTATCTTCTGAAGTATTGTGGAGCACTTGAGTGAAATGTTCACACACGTGTCTTTATCTTTCCTGGCGCTGCCCAGACAAACAAGCTCCATATATATTTAGCAGGCGTGAGATAGGACACAGCCCACCATAACCACGCCAGCCAGCGAGGAGATTTGGAGGCTCGAAAAAGAAGAGAGCTTTACTCAAGGGAGGTTGTACATGTTGTGCTGCTGCACTTCAGAGACAATGAACAGACATACAACACTGCAGACAAAGAGAATCATGTGCATTGAGTTTGTGGTTTCAGAATTTACAAAAAAGCAAACAAATTCAGGCTGACTGAGGGGGAGAATGTAGCAGAGACCAGGCAGAGGGATGTCTGTCTGGTGGGCCCGGGGGGTCCTGTAACTGGCCCCCAGCCACACTTCAAAGCCGTTGGTTGGCCCTGGCTCTGGGCTGCAGACGGTCCGTCTCCTCGCAGCGCTGGCTGGCTGAGTCTGCGGTTCCTCGGCGTGCCTCGGCCAGCCTCAGCCATGTGCTAAACCCAGACGTGACTTACGGCTGCCCACCGGAGCTCAGCCCTCAAGCCTTAGGGATGCACAGCCACGGGAGGGAGAAGCAAACAGGGAGAACCATTAAAGAAGAGCGTTGCACTAAAAGAGCAGGGAAAACAGAGCGGGACACGACGTGTGGACGAGGAGGACATCCTGTCTCCGCGCCGTGCGCGACTTCCGACTTCTGGGCGGAATTAAAGTGTGGCGGGACAGATCCGAAGGGACGCGTTCCAGCCTGGTCACGTCCCAGCTGTGGTCAAAGCCACGGCTTGTCGGTCAGCTGGGCCCGGGGGACACATGCTCTTCATCAGGTCCTGGTGACTGCGGCAGAGAAGGACAGCCGACCGCATGGGAGTAGCACTGGTCGGGGAAGAAGCTACTTTTAGAATGATAGTTCTCAGCGGAGCCCATGCCATTCCCAGTTTTCCAGGAGAAGGTATTGGGTTTCACCCCGGAGAGGGAAAGGATGAGCGTTTCTAGGAAGAGGTCAACTCTCCATGCATAATAATGTACCACAATAAGATAATGTTGTGGCATTCTAAATCAGAGACCTTGGCAACAAGATACTTAAAGACACAAGCACATTGTGAGGATCCTAGCTCATGTCTGACTGGCTAAAAATGCACTCTTAAAACTGAACACATTTTAATATATCACACTCTGCAAGCGCTTCAGAATAACTGCATATTCTTGTTATAACACATCTTTAGCAGTTTATTAACCAGGCACCTAGAGTGAAATTTGATTCTTCGTCTGCAGCTTTCTCGGTACCACTCATATCACAGTGTTGTGCAGGTAATCAGACTCTGTTTGCGCATCGTGCCTTGCAGCTTGCCATAGTATCTAGCTTGAAGCACACACGCCCTGCATTGATATCAGGCAAGCCTGACACGGCAAGCTCCAGACCCAATACAAACATGAGTCCTACGTCTGGTTTTGAAGTCAATTATTTAGCAAATGAAGTGATTGCTTTAAAAACGGTTGGTATAGGTTTTATAATATATTGTACTGTGTTGAAATAAATCTATATAGACATGCTACTTGTATTTGAATACTTCTTCTAAAGACCATTAGCAGTTCAACATCAGTGCCAAAATTGCTGTATTGCTGAAAAAAAAAAAGACTCAAATGGTACTGCAAATTTAGTAAATGGATATAAATATTTACCATCTACAATAATTTGAATGTGCTGATAAATGTATGAATGTGGAAATGCATATTAAACTCTAACTTGCTGACATCTACATTTCCCAAGTATTTACACAGCAGCGCATCATGTTTCAGATATGCTGTATAAGATATATGGCCTTGTCACTTTATTTGTACAGGATAAATTAGTCCCTCCAAAACAAACTTATTTGATGAACAAAAATTATTTGATGAGGGAAAATACACTATTTATCAGATTCATCTTTATCACATATTAGTTATTTTACCTCTGCCTATTTTTCATCAAACCAATCTTTGACTCGTATGTTAGAATTCCAATTCTCCAAAACTCCAATTGGTAATCCAATTTTCTCCCCCTGTCCAAGGTTGAGATGAAATTAACCTTAAATATCATCCTCTCTGGCTAACATACTCTATAATGTTGCAGTGTTGTCAGACCTTGAAAAGCATACATTAAGCATCTCCCTCAGCACCCACAGATAACCCCGCCACCACTGTCAGACCTGCGATTTGATTGGCCTCCGTCCGAGAGTGCTCCCTCTGCTTCCTGTTTAGATTTCCAAACGTCTCATTTAACCCAGATCATTTATACAGCTCCTCACTTGCACTTTTATTGACAATCATCAGTCTTGTTTAAAGCAGCCATGCAGAAGAGATGGGGTTGCTTGGGGGAAATTGCCCTAGTTTGATAATGAGGCCTTCTAGAAGTGGGCTGAGGGCGGAGGGTGGGCCCGAAAAGAAGGACTGAATAATTAAACTGTACAGGTGATTCATTCGAAGGGAAGGCTTCGTGTGAGTTTGTGACACCGCAGCAGCGAGGATGAAGCTTAATTGCACGCATCGGCTGCATCTGAAATGGATTGTTCCTACTGGGGAGTCTGTCTTAGCAGAGGCCTTGCTGGGAAGATGCACACTTACCAAGTTGTGACTGTGTGTGTGTGTGTGTGTGTGTGTGTGTGTCTCCGTGTGTGTGTGTAAATGAGTATATTTACTCTCATCGGAGCTACTCCGCTCCCCAAAGTGATGTTCACAGACCATCTTGACATTGTTTATCATTATACATCCCGTGTTAAATATCCACCCAAGTGAGCAATCTCTACTTCAGATAAAACACTGTGCAAGGGACATCTTTAGTAAGTTCATGGACATCCCTATTCAATAACAAGGCTCCTTTTTGCAATGTTCTGCCTGACTGCCCTCAGTCTAGGTGCCAAGGGTAGGAAAACAATACAAATGTTGGATGCTGCACTTTAACCATGCTAGTTTTTTTTAGGTCTTTACCTCAACAAGCCCGTTTTAAGCCATACTCTTCACAACTCGATGAGGGAATGACTCATACTCTGTAGGTACAGCAGACTCCACACTGGCTTACGTAACATGTGTTAGTCATGGGAGAAGCCACATCCCTAATACAATAATGGTCCAATCGAAGCTGCTCAGAAAAGGAGCAGTGTCTGAATCTTAATATCATTGACTTCAGGGCTCAAATAGTTCCGGCATCACTGGTGTCACACTGTGCCTTGCTGTTTGCCTGAGCTGGGCTGCGACTTGATGAATGACGTCTTGTGACCATGGAGATCCCATGGCGATTAGGTAATGACTCCCTACATACTAACTGTCCCCACATAGAGAACGGAGTGTCTCGGCCCACCATTGCAGCGAGATACGTTCTCTAACCATAACAGATATATTCCTAGTTGTGCCATCCCAACCGCCACCTTGTAGCTATAGGGGGTGAAGTGTTTTCGATGTTATTAATAATATCTGTTTTTATTATCACAGGAAGTCAAATGTGGTTTACGCCTATTACGTGTACGTTGTTTATTGACAACATCCTGTTCATGTGTTTATTCCAGTGCATTGATGCCCTTCATTAATCCGGGGGTGTTACAACATTGGAGAAGGGATGAAATGCTGGAGCTATCTTATCTTAAATGAGAGGTCCCATATGAAGCAATGGATTTGCCACGTTTAATCCTTTATCAGACTATAGAGTACAGCCATAACCTAAGCCTTGGGTGTTCTCTGCCAATTTCTCTTTGTCCAGAGTAGATCAACAGCAATGTCCTAGCGTAGCCGTATAGATCCTCCAGTAACCTTAGGGGGTGAACCTGCTTTGACACCCACAGTAATTGTGTCCGTTCTCTTATCAACGTAGGCTTTTCTTACACACGCACATTTACTAGTGTGTGTGATTTCTGTTGGTTTTCTTATTCAATGATTGAATGGCTATTATTAGTATAAAAGAGTGTCTGGAAACTAAAAATATTTCACGATTTCCTTCCAGACGTTAACATTATTAACTCCCCACCTTCACTTTTGCAAGTTTCAAAGTTAAGGAATATAACCCTGAAAAACCCAAACTAACTAGGTTATTTTTTATTTGAACAAATTGTTACATATGCCTCATTAAATGCCTCATTATGTAATTCACAAATAAGACAATCTATCATATATCTTTGTTTAAGCGTCAACAAATATCAGTTTGGACAAATAAATATATGAAGGCTGTGGCTATAACTTACCAACAATTTTTTTTTATTTTATCTCCCTATTTGTGCTTTTATCTTTGAATAATTCAGTCCAGCAATGATTCTGCTGTTCATGACCTTCATAGTGGGCACATTAGAGGAAGGAGGTGAGCTAAACGTCAAATGATATGCAAGTAGAAAGGCGCTGCTACATGTTGACACCCCTGAGTAAACAAACGAGTTCAGCAAGCAGAGCAGGGATTACCATATCTCCACTTAACTTATTTTATCCTGTGAGAATCATCAATATTAAACGGTGAGGAGACGGAGAGAAAGTGCTGAGGTGGGCTTTTAGCAGCCGGGTGAACCACTGTGTTTAAGGAGAGAGATAAATGAGAGAGCCCCCTGGAATCTACAAAGAAAGTAAACGCCGTCTTTTTTATCTTCCCTTTTCACTCCTCGCGGCCCTTCTCTTTAGAAATAATTTAACACGTTTGGAAGTCACGGCCACGCTATCCGCCCCAGCTTTCATGTTGCTGAACTCGCTCCGATCGCTGACAAGTGTGTTGGGACATGTTGCTGCTATTTGTTTTTTTGTCTTGCAAAAAAAAGGAGCTAGCCATACATTTTGACAAGACGCTTTTTACATATTTACAGGGCCACGAATGTTGTCATTAATTTCAGCGGGGCTGTGTTCTGTGCATCTCGGCAGTTCTGACCTTAATGAGGGTAATGCTAAGTGAGGAGTGACCTGTGTTTGCGTGCCTTTGGGCTAAAACACGGTGGATGTGCTGTGGTGGCCTGTCATCTCTGTGCAGGACGTACGGAGGGGGACACCGCCGCAGGGCTATCACAATCAGCAGTCCCGTTGCCTTTGTCAGGTACATTGTCCTGGAGGCACGTGGACATATTGCTGAACCACAGACTTCACTTCTGTTTATCCCGACAAAGAAACGACACAAATATTTGAGTGAACCGTGACATTGTCAAGTTACAATATATATATTTTTTGTTGTAAATTTGATCTTGCTGTCGCGATCTGGGTGCGTGACGAATCCTCTTGAACAATATAGGCAATGGAGAATCAGCTCATAACACCCCCCCCCTCCCGCCCTCTCTCTCTCATGTAGAACATGTGTGCGATGTAAATATCTGTTCACCCCAGGTTCTGCTGGAGACCAGCCAGGGGAAGCTATTGGGACCCAGAGGGGGGCTGCTGTTATCCTGCCAAAACCCAGCCCGGCCCCCAGCTGATATTAGTTATCAATATTATACTGGTGGCTATTAAAGTTTTAAGAGGCTGTGATTAGGCTGCAAAACAAAAGACATCCTTCATGATGGGAGGGTCACATGAGGCTATAAAAGATGCCTTTAAAAACCCTACTTAACGGTGTAAAAAATGGGGGCCCGGGTGTGTGAAGTTGTGGAAGGGCAGACGACAGAGGAAGGAGCTTCTGTGCTGCGGTCGGCTGCCAGCGCTCACACGGCCTCCAGCCACGGACGTGAAAGCAGCAGCGGGCCCCACCGCCCGCCTCCTTCCTCAACACAAGCACCTTCAAAGGGGATAAAAGCCACGGCGACCTTGCACGGCGGTAATGGACTGGAGTGCTTTGACCTCTTACAAGAGCCTCGGACGTGACGTGTTGATTCAGTGGGGTTCAGAAACCCCTTCTAACTGACACATGACACCCGTTTAAAGAAAAATCAGAGAGCTTTACCTTCCTGTTGATGGATGTGTATGCACTGATGGATGTGCGAGCGGAATGCAACGCAGAATGCGCTAACGGACAGAATCCCAGCCACTAGTCAGTAAGGACTACTCCGTCAACTAACCATAGTGGGTTCTTCGGGTGAGCTGGACGGCTGGCAAGGGTGTTCACGTTCCCACGTCCCCCCCCCCCCCCCGCTCTGATCATCAGTCTTTGTTTGGGTCGATTTCACTGCGCCTAAGGGTAAACGTGGCTGTGTGTGTATCCCCGTGTCTGTGTGTGTATCCCCGTGTCTGTGTGTGTCTGCGTGCTGTTGTGAATACGTGGGCCACGGTAACAGCTGTTGGGGGAGTGCGCTCCTTTGCCTCTGCCCACTGTGGTCCCAGAGAGGCCAGGAGGAGAGGGGAATCTGGGCTCTGCGGTGGATGGAACAAGAGGACGCTCCAAACAACAGCCCTCGGCCCGCGTCCTCCTCCACTGCACCCTGTGTTTGGACCATCACGTCCCCTTTCGCTTTGTCTCCTCCACCCTCCCCGTGCTCAAGTCATCCTGGGTTTTTCCCTCCGTTGGTCCCCCTCTCCCTTCTTCCTGTGATTGTCCTGGTGAAGCCCTCGAGGCGGTGGGCACGGAGAGTGCCCTCACGGGAGGCCATGTAAGGTTACAGGGAAAGAGGAGCCGTGCACAACCCAACCGCAGAGACAGTTCTGCCCGTAGCTTTACTCCACCGACCTCTGTTTGGATGCAGCTAGGAAGTTTAGGAAAACCATAATGCAAGTTTGGAGTTGAGGTAGGAACTGTGTGTTTCTCAATGTCCTCTTAAAGAACCAGGTCAGGTCCCCCTAGATAACCTCAATGTAGGTACATCAGAGAGGAGGAAAACTAAAAATAGAAGTGTGTGTGTGTGTGGGTGTTTGCGTGTGAGTGTGTGTAAGTCGGAGCCTACCTATACACAAACATACCTCGGCCCCAACACAAGCTTAAACAAAATGCATTCGGCCGATGATGCGAAGGAGCAGGAGGCACAGACAGAGCTTTGCACGTGCCACGTTGAACACATGCATGAGAGTGGCGAACACGCCATGAGGGCTGCTCCGAAGCAGCAGGCAGGTGATCTAGCACCCCGGCTCCGCTAATATGTGCACTGAGAGACAGTTGATATGGGAAAAGCTTACCGCACACTGTCTGCCCTCATGTCCTTTCTGCTGCCGAGGCCTTTTTGCTGTCGAGCCGGTCGACAATTTACATAAAAGGGTTTATTTCATCATCGCGCTGTAAATGAAGATATATCAGGGTCTATTAGGAGCCATGGGCACCTCCACTCTTTTAAGGGCCTGTACGGACGGAAAAAATTAAGCGGTATTGTAATTAAATCTTGGTCTTATTCATCCGATGTGTTTTGGCTGCTCAGAAGCCATTTTGGTTAGCGCTTTTACAGCCCGCGTCTATGCCGAAGCCAACCCATCGCTGAGTGAGACTCCAGACTGGGGAGCACGCCAACCACGCGGCAGACAGCTTCCTCTCCCTCCTCCTTCACACAGTGTACATCTTCTCCTTCTGTTTCTCCCTCCTCTTTCTCCTCCCTCTCCGCATCCCAGTCCCTCTCAGAGCAACCCCTCTTTACCCCCCCCCACCCTCCCTCTCTCTCTCTTCTTCGCCCTGCCTCACATTAATTGCCTGGTTCCCTGTGTACCGCAGACATTCCTGGTGGAGGGACTACCCTGAATAGCCGGCCTTCAAGTTTGGATCCCTGGCCCGGCAAGTCGTCCCATTTGGCCGAGCAATGTGGCGACCACATAACAACCAGTGTCTGAGGGCTCGGCTAATTATTCATGTTCAAGCAGTGCTACGGTCCTTGCAGATGCCATGCCTCTTTGCCCCAGCCCAGACTGGGCCTAGCACAGGCTTTTTAAGGGTTCACCTGCTAAGGGTCAGGAAACATGGCAACTATCTTCCCGTTACTGGATCAACACATAGAGCTACCTGTCAGCCACTGACCATTGCAACGGATTTAGGGGTTTGAAAAAATATACATATTGCAAAATGTATGATCTACATGTAAGCAGCTTTCTGATAGTACCAACTACCTTGTGTTCAATGCAGAATAGAACAAAACAAAAACGCTGTACATTAATTATGTAAGAAATGTACACATGCCGGCATACTCAAACACAAACACACACACACACACACACACACACACACACACACACACACACACACACGAACACACATAAAAACAAAGGTGTGTGTTCTATTAGAGTGGAAAAACACATTCATATATTCCATCACAGTAAACTTACAACAAAGACAGAATGTGTTTAAACGTTAAGAATTAAATAAGAATTAAATAAGAATTAAACGTGTTCCAAACATTGTGAAATTATTGCATGTGCACACACACACACACACACACACACACACACACACACACACACACACACACACAAGAACACATGCACACACAGAACTGTGGAGTGATATTGTCAACTTCTGCTCTGTGCTTCATTGGTGTTTTAGGGGGACAAAGCGAACCCAGTGCTGCTGTCGGTGGCCTGTCCTGTGACCCCTGCTTTGACAGACAGCTTTGAGGAGGAGGTGGACCTTCCTCTTGGTGCTCTCCCCTCAGGTTCTCTCTAATATTGGAGGCTAAGCCCCTCAGTCCCTGGGCTCTGTCCCCCCAGCCTGTGTGTGTCTGTCTCTGGTGGGTCTGTCTCTAGTGGGTCTGTCTCTGGTGTGTCGGTCTCTAGTGGGTCTGTCTCTAGTGGGTCTGTCTCTGGTTGGCCTGTCTCTGGTGGGTCTGTCTCTGGTTGGCCTGTCTCTGGTGGGCCTGTCTCTGGTGGGTCTGTCTCTGGTGGGTCTGTCTCTGGTGGGTCTGTTTTTGGTGGGCCTGTCTCTGGTGGGTCTGTCTCTGGTGGGTCTGTTTTTAGTGGGTCTGTCTCTGGTGGGTCTGTCTCTGGTTGGCCTGTCTCTGGTGGGCCTGTCTCTGGTGTGTCTGTCTCTGGTGGGTCTGTTTTTGGTGGGCCTGTCTCTGGTGGGTCTGTCTCTGATGTGTCTGTCTCTGGTGGGTCTGTCTCTGGTGGGCCTGTCTTAGTGGGTCTGTCACGGGTGTGTCTGTCTCTGGTGGGTCTGTCGGTGGTGTGTCTGTCTCTGGTGGGTGTGTCTGTGGTTGGTCTGTCGCAGGGGG
>JAVQIZ010199487.1:0-12897 GCA_036023535.2 Galaxias brevipinnis
AACTATTTGAAATAACTCCTCCAAGACCGTACAACCAAATTACACCAAAATCGCTGTATATCATCCTCAGATGGTCTACTTTCAAAACAAAACCAAGCATGTTGATACATTAGAAACTGAGCTCACAGTGCATAAAAATGTTTTACTGTAAACAGAACTGTACATTTCCATTTTTAGCTGCTTCAATATAAGACCAATTTATATCATACTCCTTTAAAATATTTGTATAATGATTCACATCACGATTTAAAGTTTTAAAAAATGTACCTTGAAATCTGCCTTTTTATAAATAGCCAAGTTTAGTCCTTTATTGGTTGGATTTGAACTAACTCCTCTGAAACCATACAACCAAATTAACTCAAAATTGCTGTATATCATCCTCAGATGGTCTACTTTACACACAAAACCAAGCTTGGCGATACAGCTATAATTGAGCTCACACTGCACCAAAATGCATTTCTCTAAGTTATAAAGCAGTAGTAGCAAGTATTAGAGCGTTAGCCCATATAATTTTTAACGCGTTAACGCAATTTGTTTAAACGCCACTAGTAGTTTATTTTCCCCTACATAGCAGTGGACACAGTGTCGGATCCGCCCTCATGTGGCAGTGGGCGGGACTGTTGTTGCGTCTTGTTGAGTAACTTCATTCAAACATTGTCACACTCTATCATTGTAGTTACCAAAGAATACATAGCAACTTGGCAAGGTGTTACAATCTGGCTTTTGTTGTGTGAGATGCAAACAATAGTGATGTTACTGTGTAAATCTGTAGCCTTTTATAACAATTATGGGATGAGGTGTCAAATCAACGTTGAAAAGTAGATATTTGTCATATCAGACAAAGAAAGGTTTATACGTTCTTAGATTTGTTCTTAGCTGGACTACAAAATGTATTTTGGAGATGAAGGTCTCACAACCGCGCAAGGCAGACATCTTTGTACTTGAAGAAACATGACGTAATGTAACATCGGGTGTAACTCCCAGCATGCCTGGCGAGTAACTCTTTATTGTTGTGGACAGCGTTCTCAATGTTTCCTTGTAATCATGTTTATGCTTCCTTGTTATCATGGTTTTATCATGTTTATGTAAAGAGTTATGAAGTGCTGTAAACGCAGATATCGGTTTGTACTTTGTTTAGATGTGAATAAGCTCAGAGCATGTTCGCGCTTTTCCAGTACACGTCCTATTAGCGGGTATAGCAATATGTGAACAGGTGAATAAACGTGGGTCTCTGCTGAGGTTACCCAAGTCACTGGTGCTATTCAGTAATTTTAGTTGGTGTACTATTTGAGACTTTAGCACCAAGTGACACAAAATCTCTCAAGACAGGACTTTAACAGTCTAATTTTGCTATCCTGGATACTTAAGGTAATGTAGGTTGGTGGGTGTGCAACCTCCTCCATTTGCTGACAGTTCTATGACCATTCCTACTGGATTTGTCATTTTTTCTCTCTTTCTTTCTTTCTTTCTTTTCTGCAATTCTTTTTTTCTTAATGTTCTTTTTTTCCTGTACAAATTTTTTCATAGCCGGCCACCGCTATCACTGCTTGCAGTTATATTTATTATATATTTTGCTATGGGATGTAATGGTGAATTGTAAAAAAAATCACATTCATATTCATCTTGTTTTTTTTTATGCTATTTCGACACTGTCCCAGTTTACCAATAGCGTACTGGCAAACTTGGACAGTGTCAAAATTGTATACAAAAATAAGAGATTAATATGAGTGATTTTACCATTCTGGCCTGATTCTATTCAGTGTGAAATGAATTATAACAAAAAAAATTATGAGGAAATAATAATATGAAGGTTATTTTCTAAATTAAAAATTATCTGAAATTAATTAAAATCAATATCAAAAATTGTGGGTGTGTCAGAGAGAGAGGTAGGGAGTACTGCTGTACCTTCACCCTTCCTTTTAAAAAAAGTGATTTAACTAGGATTATTGTTGTTATTTATATTATTATTGTGTTAATTCATTAGACCTACACTTAAATAGCTAACAATTGAATGTGTTTTAAGTGTCCCAGTTTACCAATAAAGTTGTCCCAGTTTGCCAGTAGCGCCAGTAAAAATTTGGTTTCGGGTCAATGTGTGTTTGAGGAAGTCATCCATCCTGAGTGTAATATTTTAGTTCTTAAGCTAACTAGAATAGTATCATATGAGGGGCGATGACATTTGGATCATAATAAAAATGACGCAGAAGGTACATTATCAGAAGGTGTCCCACTCTACCACTATTCACGCTATAGTTTTGAACACTGCCAAGGTTGCAGCTGAAAGCATAAGGCAAAAATTGTCATTCACACCAAAGGAATACATCTTAGCGACACATTCAATTATCGGAATACATAATTGTAATTAGTGTCTGATCGACTTGCATGTACCTTAATATTATGAGCGGCAATAAACCTAATAATTCAAACATTCACAGGTCAAACCAACTTCGCTATATTACGGTTCAAATAAA
Source organism: Galaxias brevipinnis (assembly GCA_036023535.2). Lineage (NCBI taxonomy): Eukaryota > Metazoa > Chordata > Actinopteri > Galaxiiformes > Galaxiidae > Galaxias > Galaxias brevipinnis. The sequence goes on from JAVQIZ010199487.1 coordinate 2,472, forward strand.
TACAGCTTAATTTCACTGTCTAACAAAATATCCATAAAGTAGTCATCATCTAATTCTGCAGTGGAATCCGTAACCTCATCAGCCATGATCACTGACAATATAGATGAGTAGCAATCTTGGTGTAATGCTATCACTATAACATCACAGCACAGGTATCGACTAATTTGCATAAGACGCAAAAGCGGGTCATTTTCCCGACTCCTTTTACATTGTACTGTTTGATTGTAAAACGATAATTGACAATATTATGTGTAAAATAGAACATTGGTATATGATGAAAAACAAATCAAAAAGTTGAAAATGAGTGAACTATCACTTAAAGAAAATGAGTAGGACAAAGTACAGCAACAGAATTGATGCTGACCCAGATGCGTTTGAAGCTCACTGGCTTATCCCTGATATTGCAAGCATTTGTGCAGCCAAGCAGGCCAACTGAATGCTGAGTGCCCAGAACAATTGTCATTATTGGTATATGAGAGAGAATGTTTTAGTTTGCTGAGAGGTGGTACTTTGTTCAAAAAGTTTGAGGAACCACTGGTCTAATGTTGTAGTTTGCTCATCTTGTGTAAAAAATGCGGCTCTGATAGACTTGTCCATGTCTGCGACTGGTCATAATGTTAAAAAATCACCCCTTTTTTGTGAACACTCATAGCTAGATTGGGTGAACCTGGGTTGATTTACCAAACTGATAACCACCTTTGTGGTATCACTTATTTGTGATTGTGGTTGTTATGGTTAGTTTAGCCAGATAACGAAAAGATATCCTGCCCATGTTGAACTGGCTTCGTGGTATAGGCCTCCAGATGAGTGGTAAACTACTCAGTCATATGTTTGCTATACTGAGCCTATGTGGCTGTCACACGACAAATGAACAAACAACTCAGACTTGAATACCCAGTCAAGGGGTGAACTACTCCTTTCTGTTTCCTATACATAGCCTATGCTGAACGAAATGAACAAATGACATGAGCACAACTGCTGTGAAATGAACAAATCACTCTGAGAATACTCCACCAATGAGGGACACAATATTTCTGGGTGGGTTTTCTGTATACTAAAACCTTCTTATATTAAAGTTTGTATTCTTAAGCATCATTCCTTTCTGATTTTTCTTTATTAAATATTTATGATAGAGATTTCTTTTACACTCTTTACTCCCAGGTCATTTTAAAGATTCGTTCAACAAAATGAACAAATCGTCTATGAACGACATCACTAGTAGTGATATGCAGTTCCACTTTTGATTCATTCGAGTCAGTTCATGTAAATAAATCAAACTATTTCAAACTATTTGAGGCTTTTCCTCAAATTTAGTTTTTTTACCACTTCAGTCAAGAGCAAGCGATTATTTGTAATTTGTTTGGTCAAAAATTGCAAATATTCCTCGTAATGTTAAACTAAAGCCCCAGGTCTATTGCATTTTAGGATATAATTTGATTACTTAGGTAGCCTAACATTTTAGCATTCCTGTAATTATTGCAGCTTTCTCATGCTATACCTGCAGTTCTGCACTTGAATCGAAACTAGCCCAAATATAGCACTCAAGGACAGTCTATCGGTCTAGTGAATGTTAAGAGAAAAACTATAATATTAAGTAAAAACAATTTAGCTTAATGTGTAAAAATTACAATTATCCTAGCAATAATTTAGCAAATTCAATTAATCAAAATGTGTCAAAGAAGCGGGTGTCAACTAATGCACAGAAACTGTAACTTTCCTCTGTACTGATTTTGAATCGTCAAAATGGCCAGGGGCCTCATTTACAAACGTATGCACAGAAGAAGGCGTACGCCACATTCTACACAAACTTTGGTATTTATAAAAACCATACTTGACGTGAAAATGTGCGGGCCTCCACTCACAGTTCAACCTATGTGTACGCACTAAACTGGAGAAATTTAAATCTGCAATTCTGTTGGCATATATATATACATACACACAGTTGACTGGAGTGCACACAAAATAAACTCCACAAAACATGATTTATAGGATAATAAATACAAAAATGTGTGATGTTATTATTGGGTGATTTGTTTTAGTAACATAAACCCTCAAATAAGTTGTACAGTTCAATCGGGAAGTATATTTAATAGGATCTGTAATTATTAAACAACAGCCTACTTACATGTTCTGAAATTCAATATTCTCATAAATAGTAAGGCGAGCAGTAAGACAGTGTTCTGTATATAGAGCACCATTATGAAACTTCTCTCACTTGTGCAGTTGTTTATAATAAGAGGAGAATAATGAATTTGTTGTGGTTTTTGGGTGAAACTCCCCTTTAACAGATTTGTTCTTTGACCAAGAAAACCTAGATTAAAATGAATGCTATGCAAATATTCTCTCATTTCAAATAGTTCTGCAGAATTATTGGGGTATTTTAAGTGCCAGTTTAATATTTTCCACGTTTATATAATCTTAAGAAAAGGAACATTGTAATTTCTTGAACATGTTTAAATGTTTAGATAATAAAAGTGTTGTTGATGATGAAAACCTATGTAGGCCTGCTTTTTTCCCACACAGAATATTGAATCATAGGAATCGATGAAGGAATTGATAAAGAATCGGACCATCAAACAGAATCGATAATGGCATCGTTATCAATAAAATCTTATCAATTCCCGTCCCTTGATTGGAGCCAATTTCCTCCTACAACAGGACAATGACCCAAAACACAGCTTCAAACCACGCAAGAACTATTTAGGGAAGAAGCAGTCAGCTGGTATTCTGTCTATTAAGCAGCTTGATCATACGAAGTAGTGCCCATCAAGCCAATCCAACTTGAAATTTCTTCTGATTAACTCAACAAATTGACAGCTAGAATGCCAAAGGTCTGCAGGGCTGTAATTGCTGCAAATGGAGGACTCTTTGCCGAAAGCAAAGTTTGAAGGACAAAATTATAATTTCACGTAAAAAGTATTATTTCCAACCTCTTAAATGTCTTGACTATATTTTCCATTAATTTGCAACTAATTTGATGAATGAAAGTGTGAGTTTTCTTAAAACATGAAATTTTCTGGGTGACTCCATATTTTTGAGCAGTAGTATATATTTAATGGGTTTCTTGTTTATTAGTGAACTTACGTGGTCCTTAATGTAAGAATTGAAACTTCTCGATTGCCGCAGGCAAGAACCATGTACAGAGTTTGTTCAGGAAATATTTAGATAATTAATACCAATTTTAGGTTGGGGTTTGACCTAACCATTCATTAATGTACTCTAAAATATAAAAAAAATTATAGATTTCCAGAAACGTTTTTAAATTTGCAACTGTCAACAAACTAAAAGAATGCAAGAGTCAATCCATGAGAGTTTATATCAGTTGATTTGTAGCCATACAAGAAGATGTCACTCACAGGAAGGTGCAGCAGGGCCTTGGCGTCCTCCCTTCTCATACTGTCGCCATTAAGTGGAATGTGTTCTATCTTGCCACTCTGGGCAAACAACAGGTGGGTTCCAGGAGCCACAGGGCTTATGCCAGGCCTAGTAGTTGGCCCACCAGGAGGAGGAACCACTCCTTGGTCGATACCTATAATCGGTGGCATGTCATTCAAAAAGCAACACTTGTACGTGACATAATGATTATAAATGAATGGATAAAAGTAAGCTTTATTAGCTGTTCCTTACAAAGAGGTCTGGAACCAGGGCCTGAGCGAGTATTGGGAAGCTCCTGACCAATTTTGTCCACACACCAACATTGGCCTATGCTGCTATGGCACTGTGTTGGCTCATAGGCACCATACTCATCACACTGGGGTACATACATGCCCACAGCAGGCCGTGGGCGGAAGAAAGAAAAAGAAAAGGTGGAGGAGGAAGTAGCACTTTGGGCGCTTTCTCTGTGATGCTCGCACCGTGTCTTCTCACGCTCTGAAACAAACAACATTAAAAAAAAAAAAAATGTGTTTCCCTTTTTGCCGTACAAGGGTAGAGATTCAAGTGGTTATCAGTCCCCACCTGTTGCAACAAACAGGAAGGACTTAATGTTCATGATGTTGAAGCAAGTTTTGACAGGAGATAAAATATCACCCTTCCCACACTTCCCATCCTTTACAAAGATTTGAAATATATGACAAAACCTCAGTTTGGGAAATAAGCTATGATTAACTTGGCGCTTGTGCTTGTAACAGCTGGTATAGAGTGGAATTTAATACAAAGACAGAACATCTTGGGAGGATGCCAAACTATAAATACCTGAAGGAGACAAAACATAAATCCCGTAGAAAAACTACCATATGTATCATTGCATACAACCTACTTGCATGTACATCTTACATTGATGGCATTTACGTACATCGTACCAATGGCGCCTGTTAGACTGTGAACGTTATATAGGTTTTTTGATGTGAGACCGCTTAAGCAGTAGCCTTATTTCGTTAAATAATATGTATGTGTTCTAAGTATAATTTTTGCTTTTTGTCCGTCCCTTATTTTTTGATTAAGTTAAAAGGCCCATGGTACTAGGGCCTAAAGAGCCCAACTATAAGGTGTAACAAACGTAGAAAACAGTTGCACTGCCTGGTACAGTTATGTCCAGAACATTGGAAGCTAAATATTTATGCATTGTATTTGAGCTCAACCCCGAGCTCCACTCTAGACCCCCTAAACTTGTTTTCTTTTTTACACTGACATTAAACACATGTAAAATTTTAAGTTGGGGTGAAAGGTCTCAAAAGAAGAACGACTTGAAAGGGACTGTGATTATAAGTCATTTAAACTGAAGTGATGGGGCCCCTTCTCTCAAAGCTGATGCATGTATGTCACTGTGATATGTACCAGAGCCTGTTGCTAATGGCCTGGAGAGTGACCTATGATGTTTACATTCCCTTATCAAGACCACATGTTCCATGTCAGCACCATCCATTCCTCTTCTGGGTGTTATACCATTCCGGTTCAGGAAGCACAGCCTCAAACTGTCGTATGCATATAGCCTGGGAAATGTTTGTGTGTGGGAATGTGTTCAGCTTCAGTATCAACCAACTGATAAAGGAGTCTTCTACAAATTCTCTCTCACACACACACACACACACACCATCAGCATATTGTTTCTACACTTTTCGATTCTCTTTTATATCAGCTTTTTGCCCGTATGGAAGTACAAACTAAGTTCAGTACACAGTCAACTCTCCTGGTGTCTGTTATCAGACACTGAGTTTGTAAACATACCTCCCTTTAATAAGATATACAGTGCTGTTGAATTCACTATAGATGGGTAAACGGCTTGTCTACCAGATAGAATACAATACTCCCTTGGATGACAAGTGGCCATGTGTCTACTTACAAGGCTTTCAATAGGACAACTCGGGGATAAACTAAATAAAATAAGTAAATTCCATCAGCCTGATGTAGCCTGACTGCTGCTCTTGATGCTATAGAAACAAGAGGGTGTACTATTAGCTACAGGGGTTACCTACCCGAGGAGCCAGGGGTGCACTGGAACCCATCTCCCCAAAAACCTGGGCTGCACTGGCAGGTAAAGGAGCCTTGAGTGTTGAGGCATACAGCATCCCTGTGACAACTACGCTGTTGACATTCATCTGTATCTGTGTAATTAATGAACAGAAAACAACATTTTAAGTAAACAGTTTGTATTAATCCTGGACACATAATGCAGCAGGTTTATACAATGGCGTACAAATGAAAAACTATACATATGTCCTACTGGGATGTATCAAACATTATGAGCTGGTTACTAGCCAAATGCACTGCAGAAAGGGGGATGTAATGTATGAGCAATGAGGCCCACAGCTGTAGAGTCGGGTTTTTGCATTTCCTGTCCAGGTGGAAGCATTTCCTTTCAAGGGGCCCCAGTGTTAGTGAGGTCAAAGAGACATAACGGAGTTGGGAAAAAGAACAAACTGTTATCTGTTCTCTGTAAAAAAAAAAATGTACAGCTGCAATTTGGCTTGTGTTAAAATACCATTGCAACAGTACTATTGTCTATAGAACAGTATTAAACTATAGAAGACACAGTCAGTATATCTGCTTAACCTATTATTCTTCATTCTCTATATCTTTATTTTCTTTACGAAAAATTCATAGTTTTGTCTTTCTGAAAACTGTCTGCATTACTGTCTGTGACCACAAAGGATTCATCCATAGTACAATAACAACGAAATATGTCACCACACACTTAATTTATACAACACACAAATTAACATATTTCGACACAACACATACACACTTAATAAAACAGAAATATTTTACCCTGACAGGCATGGCCATTTCCGAAAAAGCCAGGAAGGCAAAAGCAAATGTAGGCGGACCCTCCAGTGTAGCTGCAGCTTGCCCTCTCAGAGATGTCACAGTTATGACTGCCCCTCTCACAGTGGTCTATTGGATGGTCCACCTCTATTGAAGAAAAGAGGGGTATACAGACAATAAAACCACAACTTTCCAGCTGCAATTAGAATATGCACATTGAGCTCGAAGGAATAACTACTAAATAACAAAACTAAACTAAAGCCATACCTTACCTTTACAATGGCAATATACAGAAATGACCAAAAACACTTGGTTACAAATTATTGACACCTGCACTAAATGCAATGGAAAGGAAATAGATTCTCACCCATTCCCAGAAATGTTAAATCAGTGATTTTGGGAAAAAACCCTATTCTAAAACGTGTCTTGACCAGTTTCAAAAACATCAGTAAGTTTCACAATAGGAGTTGTATCCGAATGATATTGGTTTGCCAATATAAAGTCTGTACTGTATCTGGAACATACCAAGCAAACCAGTGGGGTATATTGCACATTTAAATTTGAACATAAGTTGTGGCATAGCATACTATAGTTTAAATGATTGCCGTACCAAGCTGGTTGGTTCAATAAATTAAATGTATGTCTCATTAGAAAATGTGCTTCTTTGTGAAAATGACTTTTTATTAAAATAAATGTGTCTACCCCTGTATATTATCTGATTACAGAGTAAGAGGAATGTGGTTGTATATAGGTAAGAAATAACCCTTTCTATTTTGAATATTTACTATTTGTTTTACTCGGTTAATACTTGCTGAATAATCATTCTAAACTATTGGGGATGTTTTTTTGGTTTTGGGTTTATATATACAGTACTGTGCATAAGTTTTAGCATTTTTGAAGGCAAAGGGTGGCCACACCAAATGCTGATTTGATACAGATTTGATTTTCCCTCACTTTGTATTTTATGAATTAACGAAATAAACAATTAACATTTATATTTATAAATACATATTTTTTTCTAACTTTAAAGACTTCACGCCTGCCTAAACCTTTTGCACAGTACTGTAGATGTTTTTTTAATATTGTTGTGTTTATAAGTTTCTGTGATGGGTGAGGTCATGTGAAGTGATAGAGTAGACAAGGGAAGAACGTGGTAGCCTGGGGATTAAGGTTTGCAGTGGCAATTGGCTGCCATGGTATCACCCAGACTCATTGTCGCGATGTGTGTATCTAATTGGCAACCAATGTGTAAAGCGGTTTGAGTCTAGAGAAAAGTGCTAAAAACGAAATCCAATTAATTATTGGAGCGTAATATATTAAGCCTGCAGTAACAAAGTAGGGACAGATTATCTTCTTTTCAGGTGGTCGGTATCCCTGCAGAGTTGTCAGAAAGTGCCTGCAGACATAGGGAATAGGGATAGGTATAGGGATATCTGCAGAGCGTCATATATTAAGCCTGCAGTAACAGGGTAGGGGAAGACTATCTTCTTTTCAGGTGGTAAGTATCCCTGCAGAGTTGCCATTGAAAGCCTGCAGGAATAGGAATTAGGGACAGGTATAGGGGTATCTCTCAGTTTAATAAACAACTTTTTAAAATTATTATTATTTTTATTTTTTTTTATATCTGGCCGTGCCGAGAGCGGATATAGTGGCTCATTGCTCATTGCTCACCGTTAAGCCTTCTGGAGGTGTCGTGGGCTCAAATTAACAAAACATCTGGGATGGATGGTGCCCACTTGAAAACCCCAATGACATATCTGCTCTCAACCCAAGTCCATTCTAAAATATTGTCTTTTGAAGTGCTCATCTTGGAATATGGCATAATGGATATTATAACATCCTATCCTATGTATATTGAAATGATGAACACTTAGGCCTAGTGTACTAGTGTATATTTTATGTGTAATTGTCCCAACACAACAAATTAGCACACCTTAAGAAATTACAAAGCATTAGCTGTCAAATAATACTGCACAGTTTCATATGACACTTAAACTTCTTCAGTTATTGGTTGTTCAATTAAGGTATGTCTTTAATTATAGAAAAACATAAAACCATATTTTTTTCCTTGTTATTTGATTATGATTTAGTTTAAACTGTTCCTCTAAAACAGCAGCTGCAGCTAGAGGGACTGATGTAATCTGCCACAGCTAACTGCGCTGTAAAATAATAAGGTTTAATAATGTAGCTGCCAATTGTTACTAATAAGTTTTTCTGTAAACATATAAATAACAAATTTCAGGACATATTTTGACTGGTTGATTGCCATACATGCTTGTAGGCCAAGGTAGTGTTTGCATTGCTACTGTTGTGTATTATTCAATTAGAAGAAGTTACAACCCCATACAAAATATTGGAAGTCGAAAGCCCAAGTTTCAGAAGAGTAAGATTTATTCAACCGAATAACATAGGCATGCAACTACAAAGATCTACTACCACTGCTATAATCCCAGTTCACCTTTTTATGCATTTTACATTCAAATCAAGACAGCTCCAGTGTGCAAAGCAGACCCTGCCCTTTTTCCAATCACCTCTGACCCATCTGTTCTCTGGAGCCGGCTTGTCTCATGACTCTTAAGCTCACTCCATTTTACAACTAGCCCCATCCTTACAGTTATCATAAACTAAGGAAGCAGAGTCAATTAACCCCCCTCCTTTTCTTTGTACATCTGTTCACTCCTAACATTTGTTAATCCCAAACCGCTCTCAGGGTGACGAACAGTCTGACAAATATTGCATTCCTACAAAGGCTTCTTAAAATCATTAAGTGTTATTGCTTCCCTTCTTCCTGTCTGGTTCTCTGTGTTGTTCTCCATTTGATGCCCTTAATTATCCTGGGTCCTGCCACTTCTCGCCAAATACTTAACTTTTTCTTACAATCTCTCTACACTTCTCAATAGTGAAAACTACTATTAAACTATTGTGTGCTTTACCTACTAACCTTTAATATTGATTACAACTACTTGACTACGAAAGGGTATCTACTTGTTAACACTTAATATACTATTCTACAAGTGAACAAGGGGGATGGTAAAATACCTGACCAAATGTATTTCTACATTTCAACAGCAATGAAAAGGTACATAATGGTAACTTTGAAAGGTAAAGAAAATGGTTTAATGACCAATTTAGCCAATTATTTCTATTGCCCTGGTGCTGATACATGTTTTTGCATGTAAATCAAACCTCTGACTCAATTCAACATGATTACACTTTGTCCTCCAAATTCAATGTAAAAAGATAATGCTCTAGTGAAAGTTATTCTGTATCAGGACACTGCTCTCTTTTTGCTCCCTTTCCCTATTTGAGAGGCTTGAAGCGTTCGTGGGAAATAGTTGTCCACTTGTATTTCTTCAACCTGCAAATGTTGGGGCTCAGAATGTCTTGCCAATATTGCTTACCCCAGATTTCAATGAACATTATGCTAACCTAACATAGTAGGTTAAAATTGATAGAGGGCTGTTTGTTGAAACGGCATCGAATTTGAACAAAAATCCTCACACATTGCGCAACTATTATAAGTGAAATGGAGAAACACAAGGGGTAAACAGAGATAACATTTGTGGAGCAGTTTTTGAATTTTTGTAGTCTGCTCCACTGCTGAGCATTTTGTTATGTGCTTCCAGTTTCAAATTCAGACCAATAATCAGCTAGACTAATTCTGGACAGTCCCTTTCTATGATTTGTTTGTTTTCCATTCTTTATTTAATATACATAACTTGGAAACAATCTTACCATACTTTTCATTAAAATGTATGTGCTTCTTAATCCTTTGAGTGCTTAATTCTTCATTATTTAAAGTGACCTAGAATGCAAAAAAGACCTTGGCTTATGATTAAATAACACCACATTCAAACAATCATATATGTTCAGTTCTTGAAATCCAATTACTATACTTTTTTAAAGCACTGATGCCACACTATGATTGTATGATTCCACCCTGTTTTGTTTTTATGTGATGCATCGTCAGATGCAACACATATTGTTACCTGAAAGTCATATTATTATGTGATGCATCGTCAGATGCAACACATACTGTTACCGGAAAGTCATATTATTATTATTATTATTATTATTATTATGTGATGCATCGTCAGATGCAGCACATACTGTTACCGGAAAGTCATATTATTATGTGATGCATCGTCAGATGCAACACATATTGGTACCGGAAAGTCATATTATTATTATTATTATTATTATTATTATTATTATTATTATT
>JAVQIZ010199518.1:0-18010 GCA_036023535.2 Galaxias brevipinnis
GAAGGGCTCTATGGTGTTTGATGAATTTCCTGTTTGGGCAGGCAAAGCTGGCTATCTGGCTGACCAGGAGGAACAAGGTCAAGGGGAATGGGTCTGTTAATCCAGAAACAATGTTTAGAGGGATGGTCTCTGCGCGCATTAGAGTAGAATATGCCTACTATAGGCTGGTTAATGATCTGGGAGGGTTCCAGGCAGTATGGTGTCTTGGTGGGGAAGTGTGCACTGTGGAAGACGATGAGATGTATATATGTCTATAATCGGCGTCAGTGCGTGTGGAGTGGCGTGTTTTTTTCTTTGTTTTGTTTTTTTACCCCTTCTGGTCTTTGTTTTTGGGTCAGATGCTGTGAGACCATACTGTGTGGGCGGGTTTTTGCGGGGGGGTGTTTGTTTTTTTTCTTTTTTAAGACTGGGTTGTAAATAAGGGGGCGTATGTTTTGTTGGTGTGCTTATCTTGTGAGTGTTTGGATGGTACAATAAAGAACGCCTAAAAGTCAAAAGTCTCTCACTCTCACTCTCACTCTCCTCACTCTCATTATTGCTATTCAGTTTGCCAAATACAGGACAAACATTTAGTAATTATGCTCGACAATCAATGTATTTTGTTTCAGCAAAGGTTATTTTTGGTTGCCCCCCCCCCACACACACACACAAACCCAACACACACACACACACACACACACACACACACACATAAGGCACATTATATCTCAGAGTTGTCGGAGCAATAACACTACCCTCCCACTGGGAGATGTTGTCTTTCAGTGATAGAGGGAGGCTGTGCGTTTTTGCAGCTGCCTAGAGCCACTCCGCTGTTATTGCAGCAGAGGAATCACAACATGAGGCTAGGGTCACCACTGGTGCTGCTAACATTAAGCCAGGCAGTACAATGAGCTACACAGGTAGGACCCTATCAGCCCTTCAAAATCTACCAAAGTTAAATTATCTTATTTTGGTAAGAATGTATAACTGCATATCTAACTTTACATTAAGAATATGTAGTTGTTTTTTGTTGTTTTCATGTATTTATTAAGATAGTTTGCACCAACTGAGAATATTTTGGACTTGGATTTATGGATCCTCTATTCCTCTTCAAAACTATTTGGTAGAAACTGGCAAGCATTGTGTCATGCCCAGCATCTTGCCAATACAGTAATCTAAACTAGCATGAAAGGCAAGACTTACAGCTTGTTATTCAGTCTGTCTCATGGCGTGCCATTCTTCAAGGAAATATGCTTACAACGGGATGTGGCTAATGAAAAGCAGTGTGTGCTGGGGTCCTCTTGTAGGTGTAGCCCACAGTTCTGCATACTGATTTGTTTTAGATTGTTTGCATGTGTTAAGAGCCTGCATGCACTTAAAAACACACACGGCTGCACACGACACACAACCTGGTTAATTGATACATTGGAACGGACCGCGAGAACACACTTCTACGTCCTGTTTCTCTGTTTCCAGACAACACTGGATCCGATCCAATGCCTGAGGATAAGAATGAGGTCAAACACACACAGACCCACAGACACACACACACACCATGCAGACACTTCTGACCTATCAGACAGATAAGCTCTTAATTACTCAATGATCAATACAAAACTGCTCCGTAGCTCACTAAACAACTTCTGTCTGAACGTCAGATCTCACTACGGAAACACTCACAAAATGAAGATTTGACCACCATTAGGGCAGGAGGATGTGTGCATGTGGATGTGACTGCCTTGGCTAAAGCCTCAGAGGGACTCAGAGAAAGCCAGACCACCAGTACACACAGACACATTGTCCCTCAGACAGACCCACACAGGCACAAATCTACACACTAAAAGTAAACATTGATATGTGTCTTTATTTGGGTCTTGACTTAATTCTAATACGTCTGATGCGAGGGAGCTTCTGTTTGTCTGAATTAGATCGGGGGAGTCTCAGCAGAAGCAGTGGGGTGAATATAACACAATATAATTCCCACACTCCATTCCACTTGAGCTGATCCTCAGCTTTGTACAGCTTGAACGGGAAGTGTTTTTGATCTACTACCATACCCAGCATGTACTGAGCGTGCAGTTTTCCTGAAGTTAAGCTGTGCGGTATCACAGTTTTTTTGTCTAGTCATTAATAGTTTCACTGTTTATGTTCTAATGCAAGTGATCATTTTAGCGTCCAATTTCCAAATTGGATCGATCCACCACCTGAAGGTTGCTATTAGACAGATCATTTACATTAATCTCGTATGTTTTATTCTCTTCCTTGGATGGTGGGGGTGATGGCTTCCATCCTGCATGTGTGTGTACGTGTGCACTAGTGTGTCTGTGTGTATGAACGTGTGTGTTGATGCGGCTTCTCCCTGGTTCAGTGGGACTGAACGGCTGCCAGAGAGGGATGGCCTGGCCTAATAGTTTCAGCCTGGATGGAGAGAACGAGAAGTTGAAAGGGAAAAGCGGAGCGAGGAAGACAAAAATGCGAGAGGTGTCTGGGGAAGAGAAGGAACAAAGAGACGGTGACAATGGTGTCACATAAGGACTTTCATTGTGTCGCTTTTTCTACGATCTTCAACTTTGGCTCATTCTGAACTTTGGCTCTCAGTTATTCATTACAGGGAAACATTTTATAAACATGGCTCCCAAGGCTGATAAAATAACTTGGTGTTGAAGACAAACTAATTAAGATGTAGGCTAGGACTGGTGTTCAACTCGGAACAGGTTGGCAACAAGTGAGTGCAGAATTTAGACACAGGTTTGAGAGAATGGAATGATACTTCATAAATGGTATGAGTAAGTGAATTGCAAATGCAAAAGAAGGGGAATGATTTTTTTTTTTTACGACCGTGTTTAAAATAGAAATGGTTCCCCCAGACCAGGGCTTCTGCAATGGATGTCTGCAGGCTGCGGCCTAAGCAGGAAATTCCCCGGTCACACCACAGCTAAAGTGTCTGTGTTTGACCCACAGGACTGGAGCAGACAGCCGCTGCTGTCACAGACATCAGCTAAGACAGATTCCCACACAGGGAGCTAGCTGCCTTGGAGACGGTCACACCATGGCCTCCTCGTGCTCACTGCCCGGCAACACACCTCGACCCATGGACAGGAGTGGCAGCTTCTTCAAGGTCGGTATTCTCTGGCTGTGTGTGTGTGTGTGTGTGTGTGTGTGCGTGCGTGCGTGCGCACGTGTGTTTCTCCAAGTCTTCCAAAACAAAACGTACCTTTTGACTATTTATCATTCTGTCTCTTTCTTTCTTTCTTTCTTTCTTTCTTTCTTTCTTTCTTTCTTTCTTTCTTTCTTTCTTTCTAACACTTCTTTCCTTCCTTCCTTGCTTCCATCCTTCCTGTCCTGTCTAGCTCATACAAACTCACCAGTCGCCACACTTTGGAAATGGGCAGGAGTTGTCTGCACTTTGTTGGATCAGTCTGAATGATGACGTATTATGCAGTCAGTCATCTGTTAGGCCCATTACTCCTTTTAATGGCTTAGTTCAGGAACGCAATCTATTTATAGGAATATAATGAACTAGTTCTGTCTGCTGTCTACCACTGCTACTTAAATCAGCTACATTGGACCGTTCCTCTTTTAAATGCTAAATTACATGAATACATAAATACATCCGTCTTGTCTTGTAGATTCCACCAATCATGGCAAAAGTAGCCTAGCCTGATCATTATAACATAATTTTCCCTTTCAAGCTGACAGAGGATGAAAACGAGGGAGGGAAGTTATAATTACAGTGACTGGTGGCTTGTAGACCTGTCGTAGTCACCAATCTACTTTCTGTCGCTCCAGTTCTTTCCACTCCCAGGCTCAATGGTCTCTGTGTGTGTGTCAGAACCAAACACATAGTTTCCCCTTGACTCTGTGGCCGCAGACGTTCCCATTACCTTTACACAAGCTCATTAAAGAGCTGTGCAAATGACGGCACAGGTTCTGGAAATAGGCCCTCTCAGGAGAGAAGTGTGCGTAGGTGCGTGCGTGAGACGCTACTTGTGCGTATGTGCGTGCCAGCTAGTGGGTTGTAACATACTGTGCATTTGCTGCTATTCAAACTTCACAACCAGCCACTCCCCCACTCCCACACGGCACAACTTTAGTTAGCCCCATTTTCTGCCTGAGGAATTTTCCCTCTCTATTTTTTTGGGGGGGGGGTCTCCTTAACATACATTTTCTTCTCTTTTTCTCTCTTCAGTTTGTCTCTCATATCCACTGCAGGGTTTTCGCTCTTACAAATCCCCCCTTTTAAAATTGTTATTGAGATCTCTATCTCTTTGAAACTGGAATCTCCCCCCAATCTGTCTCCTCAACTCCTCCAGGTCTGAATGCACTTATCACGAAGCTTGGGCTCGCTCGCTCGCTCTTGCTGACTCAGGGTTTACGTCCGGGGTTTATCGGAGGAAGGGACTGAGACAGAGCTGGCTCCATTTAGGCCTGTCATAGGAGGCATGGAGAGGGATCTGTGGTCACTGTTGTTTGGACTGGAGCTGCAGAGCGGGTGGGGGGCGGGTGAGATGTGGTAACAGATGTGGAATTGCTTTGGGATGTTGCCCTCTAGTGGTTCATCGGAGAATAGACAAAGAATATTAGCGTACACCTATAGTACCATTCAAATAAAGGCATTTATAGACTATTTTTTGGTCTACCAACCCCCACCTAGGATAACATATGTTGGCTTTTGATGGGGTACAATGTAGCAAACGGTGGATTTGAAATCTTTCAAAGAACAACTTGAGGCCAGTTAGTTGTTGACTAATGGGGTGAACACAACAGCATCAACTCTTATCAACTTATTGCTGCACTGGAAATAACCGGGTGTGTTTCAGACAGGGGGGAGGATGTCATCCATTATACCCTGGTCTAAACTTGGCCTTGTTGTTTGGGATGAGGGATTCCGTTTCCATGGGTTGTTATCGCGGTTCAAAATGTTTGTTTACAGCAGTAATTGCCTGTAAATTGAGAGTTGAGACAATCTGGGACAAGACAAAGTGCCTCTATGCGCTGTAAGTATGTGTGTACTCGAGTCGAGTGTGTGCTTGCGTATTTGTGTGTGTGCGTGCGTACATGTTCCGATGGATTTGTCTGTTGTCATTTGTGCAGTAGTATTTGTGGGTGGGTGAGGGTTCACAGTGTTGCTGCTTTGTCTCCATGTTTCCTGTATGCAGGAAGTGAGGTATTCCACACAGGAAAAATGACTAATGGTTTCCTTGGGCCTGGTCGCCATTTGGGGGCTTGTGTAATGCCTTCACTTCTTCTCCTCAAGCCGAACTCTGTCCCATCTAACAACAAAACTGTTTCATCAGTCTGATTTTTTGAAATTATTCAGATGCTTCCTCCGTCCCTTCCGGCTCCATATCCATCTCTGGTGATCTACTTTTGATCTTGTCACGCGGTCACCAAGATCTGCTCTTATCCATCTACCCTTCTAGCTGATAGACACGTTTGCGTTGGAGATTGGCGAGCTGAAACAGGAGATGGTCCAGACGGCGGTGGACAGAGACAGAGGTCCGATGGCTCTGCAGGGGTAAGCCGTGTTCCTCTCCTACCCTCACACGCTGTCACTCAACACCAACACCGCTGTGATGTCTTATACTCTTATGTCTTATTAGGCACTCTATATCTTTGAAGCAACCAATATAGTATATAATATAATATATTCATGCAATATAATATATAACAATGTAATATATAACACCAATATAGCGGCAGTGGAAGTGGTCATTCAGTTCCTTTTTGTCCTGTAGTCTTTGTGCTGTGATTATTCATAAAGAAAAGGATGGGTCCAAAAGAGACAAATATATGTTAGCCCATATACTGTATGATAATAATGAAAAAAAAATTCTTGCAGTACAGCACAAATACATTAAAGAAACTACTGAAAAACATCTCGCCAAAATAAGGATAATGGAGCATTTGTGTGCCAAAGGCATGGTTAAACTGCTGATAGTTCGATGTGAGACCTTTACAAAAGCACATGTAGTAGAAACAACAGGATATGATATGTATGGCCCAGGGTCATTGCGTGTTTGGTCTATAGTGACTCGTGTTTTTGTTTCGTACACGCTGAACTCCTTTTCCCTCAGCAGAGGGGGACACTTCCCCATTGAATTCACGTGCGTGTGTGTGATTCTGTGTGTGTTTCTCTCTCTCTCACTCTCAGTCTGGAGGGGGAGGTGAGTGGGGTATACATGCAGTGTCCCGCCATCGCCGGCGCTGGAGGGGAGAGGGACTCGGGGTACGACTCCCTGAGGAGGCGGATGAGCGTCCTGGACAGACTGACACTGACCCATCCCGTGTGGCTACTGCTCACGCTCAGTCCGGAGGAGGCCAGGCGCATACTGATGAAACAGCCGCCAGGGGTGAGGGGGGAAAGGTCAACGCTGTGAGCGTTGGGATCTGGGGGTCATGTCGGCAGTATCATGTATTGTAATCCTCAACACTGTACAAGTAGCAACTAGCAAATAGATTTTCATAACCTGTCATTAAGACGATATTGCCTGCCCATCACATTACATTCATAGCTCTGCATAGAATGTGTTCCGTGATGGACCCCTGAGTCAATCTGTTCCCTTCAGGTGTTCCTGGTTAGGAAATCCTTGTCGCTCCAGCGGAAGGTTCTGTCTGTCCGTCTCAGTGAGGATGGCTGTGCCGCTCCTATCCGTGACTTCCCTGTCCGAGAGAGCCAGTACAGTAAGTAATGGAGGAAGCGTTCATTCCTAGGTCACAACCACTTTGAAAGAACAGAAAGTACATCAGGCACAGATACACTGTCCTCAAGTGACCTTTTTTCTTTCCTTTTGGAATGTGGGCTCTTACCAAAACGTGTCCTCCTTAGATTATCCTGCAGCTATCTGTCCTTATCGGGAATGCATTGTGATTTAATAAAGAAAACAAGTAGCAGTATGGTCAAAAGGTATTTCCTGACATGTCATTGCTGCATTCACCTAACTTGTGTTTCGCATAGTTCTAAACAAAGCCAAGCTTAAAATTGCCCTAACTGTAATACTAAACTGGGAGAACGTTGGCTTGTCTTTCTAAGAATTTCAAATCACAACAGAAGGGCTTGTCCTTGCACTGGATTGGCCCTGCAGCACTGTTGGTCAGAGGGACCCTCCCAGGAGCCCGTGAATCATTGGAGAGAGAACGGGGTGGTCCGTGTGTTCTGGCTGGGGTTGGTCTGCTGACTCTCTTTTCCCCTTGTTTTTCAGCCTTTTCGCTCGAAGGATCTGGACTCAGCTTCGCCGACCTTTTACGACTAGTGGCCTTCTACTGTATTAGCAGGTACAGTGGCTCCTTCTCTGTCTCTCTCCCTCTGTTGACCCTCTCACTCTAGAGGAGGGGGCCATTCCACTCCTATGAGAGAGGGAATATTTAGCAGGAGCCTGTGGATGGAAATAGTGTCTGTAGAGTAAGCAGCCAGGTCTCAGTGCCTGTGGCTCTCACTTCTTGTTTTAGATCGTGCCAACTCAACAGACCGACAGATGGACAGATGGGTCCAGTCAGAGGAAATGGGCACTAGCACCTCTGATACAACTTCTGAGAAGTGCCTTCTGCCCAACACAATAAATACAATTATTCTGAACCGCTCACATTTCATGGGAACTTTTACAAGAGTACACTTTAATGAAACCTGAGTCTGTCATACAAGTGGGCAAACAACATAAAAACTGTAAATGTTGACAATAAAACAGTTAGTAACGGTTAAATTAAGTACCAGGTTACATTTTGGAACTATGGCCTAAGTCCTCATTACCTCTGAGCTCAAATTGTTGGTCCAGTGGGCTGTGCTATTATGGTCAAGTTGTGCATAATCACTATCCCTGTACTTTAGGCAAAATAACCAATAATCCTACATTTCACTTGACCCTGTGCACAGGGATGTCCTGCCCTTTGCACTCCGACTCCCAGAGGCCATTGCCGCTGCCAAGACTCAGAAGGACTTGGAGGAGGCGGCCCAGCTTGGAGCAGGTATGCTGTAATGGCAGGTACTCTAGGAGGCCTGAGGTTTAAAGGTGTGACCTGCCTTTGTCTCCTTATCTCATTCTCTGTTTCTCTTTATAACTCACGCTGACCTCTCAGGTCTGCTATCGTATAGCAGGTTTATTCTTCATATGCGTATCACGTTGCTCGGGGTCAGTGCTCTGCTGAAACGTGTGGACTTTACTTTGGAGCTACTGCATAGCTTAGAGCGGATTAGTGGTCAAGACAAGGGCGTAAGCAACCTAGGTGTGCTCAAGACCTTATAAACAAACACATTGAGAAACTGCTCATGCCCACACTGTGAAACAGACTAAAATACATGCAAACAGATACACACATTCTGTGTGTGTGTGTGTGTGTGTGTGTGTGTGTGTTTGTGTGTTTGCAGTGGAAAGAGAGACACAGGGGTTTTGCAGATGCTTTTACACTGACTCAGCATGGGAGTCGTTCTTAGAATAGTGTCAAGCCGCAGGGGAAACTCCCATCGTAGCTAGAAACATTCCATGTGCATATCATGGAATGTATCCATGCATTTACATTCTGGGATTTTTTTCACGTTGCTGTGTTGAGTATGTTTCTTCCCACCAAACATGAAACAGAAAAAATTGCTTTATGTCTAGTTTAATGAAAGGTAGCTTTCAAGTGTTCAATATGCTGTTCAAGCTGTGCTGTTTGTTCAATATTTCCTGGGTTTTGGAGGATATTGCTTGCCCGCTAGTTGCTGAGGTTGTTTCGGGGACAGCAGACTTTGGCTTGCTAAGTTCATTCAACTTGGTTAATGTGCTATTTTGAAGAACAACTTAATAACTTTGCCTACGCATAGAAAAATATTTGTGTGGTCAATTATTGATGCTCAGTCAGAAAATAAATCCTTATTTTGTAAAAGAAAATCATAAATGGTGATTTCATTTTATTGAGATAGGTTCAAGCATGGATGTAGATTTAACTACTTTAATTTGATTAAATACTAAAATGGACAGAGCATTTTCCTAACAACTTGCAAGAGAAAGCTCTAGGTGTAACCAAACTATAACCATAGTGGGTCATTGCTGTAGCCCCCAGATAGTAAGTGTGCTCTAAATGGGTATGTTATATTCAAGAACCATAGATATAACCACAGGATTAGGTTCCTCACAATGGTCCACGTGATTACCACAGGCAGCGTTATTGTTGTTATGTCCCCAGACACAGTTATTCTTGGACATTTGAGTCTGTGCCCAACTAGCTGGACATGCCTGTGTGGTGTCCCATCCATATCCTACACAGTAAGCATTGGCTACATCATATCAACAACTGCAACAGAAAACTGCAGCAGACACTTCCCCAAAAAAGGGAGGGTGTAGAGGCAGACTAAACTACGAGAGAGAAAAAAAGCATGATGAATGTTTAGTTAACTGAGTGACATAAAAAGAATCTGAAAGGAAACTGTGAATGAGAGTCACATTACAACAAATGGCGAGGGAAGCTTGGACACAGAGCAGGAGGAGGCGGTACCTTATTTGAGTGCTCCCAGTGTGTCATTAGCATGAACAACTCCCTCTCTGGCTTTCTGAGTGGGTGTCGGCATTGGTGAAACGGAGCCAAGACGTTCGGAGCCGAGTCAAGAGCTTACCAGACATCTACTATTGCTAAAATCCACGGTGACATAGAAATATACAGAGTGGGAGACTAGATTAGCTGTACTTTCAACAAAACTTTATTCTGAGTACACAGCATTGCCTGTTGACTAGGTAAGTGGAAAATGGTCAGCACTGTTTCCTTGGTCACATTCTTTTTGTGTGCGCTATACTTAAACTGTGTTAAACAGGTGTGTTAATCTTCGAAATCTTTGAAAATGAAATTAGCGTATGATAACTGTTTAGTTCTTACGTGTGTTTGTGAAGCTGTAAAGTATTTTCAAGTTAAAATGCATAGTGGAAAATGTGTTTCTGCTACATTGCATTGTTACATATTTGGATTCCAGTTTGGGCATGTCATTTGGCAGTATGTTTTTGGTTCAGTGCGTTTTATTTGGTTAATGATTCACTATTTCCTCTTTTTGTGTGTGTGTGTGTGTGTGTTTGTGTGTTTCTAAAAACAGGCTTCTGGGACTCTGCGCTTGGCAGCCCCTCTCGGAGCCCACCTGCTCGCCCTGTGAGCCGCACCCTCAGTCCCCCTCGCAGTGACAGAGACAGGGGTACTGGCCAAGGTGGGCAGCAGAGACACGACAGTGCCCCGCCGACCCTGCGCGCCCGCGCCCCCACTGCCTACTCGCCCTGTGCCCTTGAGAGGAGTCAGTCCAACGGGGCCCTGTGCTTTGTCAACCCCCTCTTCCTACAGACCCACTACCGGCGGCGCCAACAGGTAGACTCCTCCCCCTCATATGCTCCCGAGTCAAACGTCACCTTGGCGACGGCTGTAGGCCTCCACGGGACGTTGGCAAGGAACACTGGTAATCCAGACCCACGGACAGACGCCACGGTGAACAGGAAGTTGCGCCCCCCTCCCCCCCGGCCCCCTCCTCCCCGCTCTCTGTCCGTTCGCCGCCCAGCTCCGCCCATTCCCACCAAGCGCCGGAGCATGCCCGAGACCGCTGTCGTCGTTGCCAGGCAACAAGAGTCCCCCAGCCGGCGCCCACCGCCGGCTCGTCAATCAAAGGTCTCACCCATGGGGCCCAGGCTTAGCAGCCCGCCCAAGAAGGGCATGGCACCCCCTCCCCCGCGCCCCAAGAAACCCGACCTGGATGCCCACCGCTGTCATATAGCCCTGGAGGATGAGACCATCGCTGAAGCCCTGTCCCGTGCCAAGGTGGCCTCACCCCCTCTGCCCGCAGAGCTCCTGGTGGTGGACGGTGCAGAGAGCCCCCCCGCTCCACCAGCGCTGACCGCCAGGGCCGAGGGGCACCAGCGGCTGAGCGACGTGAGCATGTCCACCTCCTCCTCCGACTCCCTGGACTACCCCCTGGGCCTGGCCCCGGGCGGCTCTCGCCGAAGACACCCCCGTAGCCGGAGGGGCCCTGCCCCCGAGGACAGCAGCGAGGACGAGGAGGACGACGAGGAAGACGAGGACTACGGGGTGGGCTTGGAGAACGACCTGGACGTGGCGCTGCGTCCGCCCTTCATGGCCCGGCGGAGGGGTGTCGGGGTGGGCCTCAGCGGGAGCTCCTTCATTCTCCCCAGGGCTCTGAAGGGACAGTTCCGCAAGGTCAGCGGGGTGTTCAGCTCCCTCATGACCCCGGAGAGGCGCACCCTCAAGAAGATCGCCGAGGTGTCCCGGGACAAGAGCTCCTACTTCGGCTGCCTGGTGCAGGACTACATCAGCTTCGTGCAGGAGAACCGGGGCTGCCACACCTCGGGCCTGGACCTCCTGCAGACCCTCCGGCAGTTCATGACCCAGATGAAGGCTTACCTGCGGCAGAGTTCCGAGCTGGATCCACCCATCGAGTCCCTCATACCAGAGGATCAGATTGGTGAGTGTGTGTCTGAGGCTGGGGATGGTGCACGTGTGAGCGTGTGAGTGTGTGTTTGTGTTTGTGTAAGGGGGTGGCACACGGTGGACGTGTGAGTAAGTTCCAGGTTAAAGCCCAGTTCTAAGAGGAGCCTTATCTATGACACTCACATCTCTCATATCCCGTTTATGAACTGCATGTCGGCTCGCTCTGGGTAGACAGCTTAACCATTAAGAGGAAGTAAGACTTCACCCATGTAAGTATTTTTAAATGACTCCATACATTGACGATCTGTAGTGAGAACGGGGAGTCACAGTTGACAGGAACTTGCCCAGTTATTTGTCATTTCTGTGTTAGTGCGGGACAACACACACCGGTAGAACACGGTTTTCACAGTACTGTTTCCACAGCCTAATTTACGTCATTTGAGAGACACATTTATCCAGAGTGACTTGCAAAGTAGATAAGGAAAACGGGTCGTCAAAGAAGTGTATCGCTTTCACAGTTGCCAAAATAGTGAATATTCACAGTTAAGAGAGCAAGACATCTAGCACTCCATCCAAACTCCCACCATGGTGCTGGGTAGATCAACCACCAAATTAAAAAGGTCGGCCCCTCCCAGTCTATTCCACGAGGGTGTTGCGTATGATATGACAGGATATCATCTCATTACATCACTTTTGCTCGTGGTTGAGGTTTTTAACAGCGAAATATTGTTTGCTGACTGTGTTCTTCACAGGAACATGTGGGATGTTGGCATGAATATGTAGCAGTGTCCCCTTGTTCTTTGTAAACAATAACAGCAAATGCCTTGTTCTAGGAAGGAGAAGTGCTCCATTCTGGACTGCTTGCCGACTACAGAGACAGACATACACACGCAGTCTAAAATCTCTCTCACAAACATTCCCTCACTATACAAACTTGGGCTGTTTTATTCAGCAGCCATACATTTAGTGAGCAAAATATTTTTTTATTAGAATATAAACAGTACCATCTTTTATATATGAATTTTTGGGCAGCACGGTGGCTCAGTGGGTAGCACTGTTGCCTCACAGCAAGAAGGTCCTGGGTTCAATCCCCACCTGGCCCTGGCCTTTCTGTGTGGAGTTTGCGTGTTTTCCCTGCGTTTGCGTGGGTTTCCTCCGGGTACTCCGGTTTCCTCCCACAGTCCAAAAACATGCAGGTCAATTGGTGACTCTAAATTGTCCGTAGGTGTGAGTGTGAGTTGTTGTCTGTCCCTATGTGTCAGCCGTGTGATAGACTGGCGACCTGTCCAGGGTGTACCCTGCCTTTTGCCCTGTGTTGGCTGGCATGGGCTCCAGCGACCCTGCGACCCTGCGTAGGATAAGCGGTATGGATGAATGGATATATGAATTTTCCTGAAATATATCTTCTGCACAATGTTCCTAAGTGTATACGGACATTCTGTAATCAGCTACCCCACATTTCACATTGTCTTTGTGTACAAACAAAGAAACATACGAGTTTGAAGCCGAAAGGATTCTGCATGTAAGCAAATATCAATACATACATATGCTTGGTGAACGAGAGAAACAAAATGTAGGATGCCGTTTCCTCACGTGGAATAAAAAACGCAGATATGCAAAATTTAAGATATGCTTTCTGCTAAAAGAGGATAGCTTTGAGCAATCTTTGTCAACACACAGCCTGACTCATGTCCTCCACTGAGTTAGAATAATGGCAGAGAGGGCAGAGGAGCGGATCACGAAGAGGAACTGGTGTGCAGAAATGTAGACCATCAAACAATCCAGCCCATGTGACGTTTAGAGTTGCTCATGGAATGCATAATTTGCATCGAGCGTACAATAAATTGCTCATATTTTTGTTCGGTATTGGTGGTATGTGAGATAGGATCCTGATCACTCACTGGTGTTCACTAGTGCACTGACTCATATCTCTGTTTGTGTGTGTTTTATTTTCTAGTGAGTATGTTTACATGGACTCCATGTGTCTATGTGCCCAGCCTTAATATTAAATCAGAATAGTAGTGTTTTTTATATCTGCAAAAACAGTCTATCTGTCCCAGAAAATACTGATTCTAAATGGGCTTTTGTTGACTTGAGCAGCAGCAGAGACGTTTAGCTTTACCTTAGTTTACCCTCCAAACTGGAACACCTCCAACTATCTCAGATCAGAGTGAGTTCACCTTGTCCTAGCTCTCCCCTTTGTCCCACCAAAAAGTAAACACAAGGGCCTTCTTTCCCCTTGGACTTCCTGGTAAAGCACTGTGTTTTTCTCATGTGTTCAAACCCAGTGGGATTCAAGTTAAAAGTCTTGTTGCAAGAATGCTTTCTATGGGATTTTAAATAGATAATTTAGATGAGCTAGCAGTCCCAAAGTGGTTCAAGAATTACATGACAGGTAATGATCAGGGACAACCTCAGGGATTACAAAGGTTCTTTATTTGCAGATCATAAAACACAAAATGATTCAAATCATACTGAGTCTCACTGCAGTCAGCTTTAAGTGGAGGTTGTTACATTTATTGATATCATAAGTCATTTAAGTTATGTTGTGTGCTTTGTTTGGGACTTGCAGTTTACACTGTCTTATAAATTCAAACTATGGCTTCATAACAATCCACATCAAGGTCAATTGGGTCTTTCATCATGCGATATTTTAATGGCCACTGCATGGCGTTACTCAGACGGCTGTGGCCTTTTTCTGTGTTACATATTGCCTCCTTTAGCAGCTTGAGGAAATTATCATTTTCTATTTTCCCACAGACCAAGTGCTGGAAAAAGCGATGCACAAGTGTGTTCTGAAGCCTCTGAAGAGTGTGGTCGAGGTGGCGCTGCATGACTTCCAGGTAAGTCACCGAGACGCGTCGACTTCATAACAAATTTGCATTTAATACCGAAGTTATTTCCTGCCATTTGAATTTGGACCAGGCACAAAAAAGATTACAGTGCGATCTAGGTACCTTGGAATTTTTCTGATTTTAGAGGCAGTTCCACACTACCTAAACCCTCCACTCTCTGCCCGACCAGGTCAACAGTGGAGGCTGGCAGCAGATGAGGGAGAACCTAGCACTGGCCAAGGCCAAGAGGCCACAGGACCTGGGGGTGGACGGGGCTGTGCCCCCCGACGCTGTGGCCATTGAGAAGATCCGCCACAAGTTCCTGAACATGCGGAAGATGTACTCCCCAGAGAAGAAAGTGTCGCTTCTGCTGCGTGTGTGTAAACTCATCTACACCATCATGCAGGACAACTCAGGTAGGAATGTTCCTTGACTTGCGTTTAATGTGTTGCGATAAAATCAAAGCTTGGCTTTGTTTCCAGCTCCTACCACACCCATCCGCCATCTTACTTCACCTCTCCCCTGTGTTTGTGTGTTTGTGTGTGTGTGTGTGTGTGTGTGTGTGTGTGTGTGTGTGTGTGTCAAGGGAGGATGTATGGCGCTGACGACTTCCTTCCCATGCTGACCTACGTGTTGGCCCAGTGCGACATGCCTCAGCTGGACACAGAGATCCAGTACATGATGGAGCTGCTGGACCCCTCACTGCTGCACGGCGAAGGTCCGTCCTACAGGGTTCCCACCATTTCCAGACTTCCCCCTTTTTCCTTTGTTGTGTACAGCATTTCCTTTGGATGGAAAAAAAACGGACTAGGCAAATATGTACATGGCTGTGTTTACACAATATGTACGTTGTGTTGACATAACGGTGAGAGAGTGTCGGGAGGAGGCCACAATGAAGCACGTTGTCAGGGGAGGTCAACATGAGGACACAACTGGTGTTCAATAGTGCTGGAATAAGGCAGGCTAGGTTCGGTAGGAAACGTGTTAATGTGTGCCACAGGAAGACAACTGCAATGTGATAAGGTTGGCTATGGTTCAGTTGGGTGGGGCATTGGCAGAGTAGCTTGTCAAAGCAGGTAAAGTAGACCTATGTTTCAGAGTGTTATTGTTATTAGAATATCCTATTTGTTGTTTTAGTGGAAGATTAGAAGAAATTAGACTTGGTACGATACATTTTTTGGGGCTGTTTGACATAGTTTCTCATTGTCTGATTCACCTGATTCTTCTTTATGCATGCGGTTTTCCCTTAGGATGTATGCTTGTATGTCCTGGACAGGAGTGTTGCAATTGTTGGTTTGTTCTATTCAAATTATTT
This sequence comes from Galaxias brevipinnis, assembly GCA_036023535.2. NCBI lineage: Eukaryota > Metazoa > Chordata > Actinopteri > Galaxiiformes > Galaxiidae > Galaxias > Galaxias brevipinnis. Next base: position 15,517 of record JAVQIZ010199518.1, read on the forward strand.
TTTTGTGGTAAATTTTACTTACTTTAACTACTCCCTTTTTCTATTTCAAGGTGGTTACTACCTGACTAGTGCATATGGTGCCATAGCTCTCATCAAGAATTTCCAAGAGGAGCAGGCTGCCAGAGTACTCAGTTCTGAGGCTAGGAACACTTTGCACCAATGGCACCGCCGACGCACTGCCCAGCGCACTGCACCCTCTGTGGACGACTTCCAGGTATCACGCCTGACCTGAACCCAACCACATCCCCCATAAGGCAGTGAGTTGTCCCTTCAGCACCAACAACCCTTGATTTTAGGATTGAAACATGCAGGATAAGCAACTCTAATTATCAACATAAGGGCGGGGCATGACGATTTTCTATTTGTGTCCCTGTCAAAATCTTACTTTCAAAATCCCTTTCATTTTTCACGTCTCTCTGTTCTGTTTACTGCCTTACTTAGCATGTGTACCTATATTTCAATGCATGGATGACATGTTACTTGGTTAAATGGCATCCTCAGGGTATAAGTGTACGTTTTTGAAACAACTGGGATAATCATTGTTGACCTAACATCTCTGTTCTCTTACTAATAGAACTATCTACGCGTGGCCTTACAGAAAGTGGACACCGGATGCACAGCCAAAACCCTGGTTGTCCACCCATATTCCACTACGGAAGAAGTTTGTTCTCTATGCGCTCTCAAGTTTAAGGTCCCTGATCCACAGAACTATGCACTGTTTTTGCTCACAGATGAGAGCAGTCAGCAACTGGCCCCGGACACACACCCACAGCTAATCAAAGCAGAGATACACAGCCGTCCTCGATCTCAGAACTTCAATTTTGTCTACCGAAGGGTGCCCAACCTCAACATCTGTGTCACTGTCAGCCAGGACACTGGGAAGCTGACTTGATCTGACCGGTGGATGAGTGCTAAGGAGTGGATCTGTACGGAACTATGCTGTCCTTCTGTAGATGAGAATATTTGATATTTTTGGTTGAAGATGGAAGTTCTCAGCACTCCAGCTATGTTTAGACGGACCTTGATGAATATCTTTGTTTGGCTTTGACAGACTTATGGTATGTGCTGGCAAGAACAGCAGAGTAAGATGGCTATTTTGACTACCCCACGGCATATGCGCGATTGTCTGGCTAGCTAAGGGGCTCCGGTTTCCACACTGATGATCCAAGTATGTCTTCTCAGAAAATGCCATCATGTTAAACTATTGAAATGGATTTCAAGATTTACTCTCTTATTTTTTGCTACAATTGCTGGCCAATTGTAAAATGTATCACCTGTAAGCTACACCTTAAATATACATTTTCATCCAAAAAGTGATGAATCAATATATTTTGTCTGAGGTAAATGTATATCGGTTTAATCTCCATAAATATGAATGCTTCCCTCTTTGTACATATCTCTGTGTTCTGCCCATAATAGCTACAGTGTTAATTTGGTTGCCTTTTTGTAGAGCAAAACAATAGGCCTAATGAATCTTTGTTACTAAACTGTTTAAACTAAGTTATAACCTTAGTTTTTGATCATTTTCAAAACGCAAACACTACTGTATACAAATGTATTACTTCACGTTGTGTAGGATTATTATTATTATTATTCATAATAATATTAATATTATAATAATAATAGTAGTAGTACTAGTAGTTGTAGTAGTAGTAGTAGTAATTATTTCGTTCACTAAGTTTTGATCAAGCTGGGATAATACCAAAAAATATTGATTGATGCACTCTGGGCGCTGCAAATGATAAGTGTATGCACATTATGAGATAGTCTAGTGAGATTCGGGTGGAGACATCATTTTAGAATCACTTTCGTACCACAAAATAAAAGTGGTTCACTCTAAAGTATTTTCTCTTCCTTTTTTGTGAACACCGCAATGACTTTTGTCAAGTGTCACCCACATGTTACCGGTTTATCAACCAATCCTAGAATGATTTGTGAATGGCTGCACAATTCTGCTGGATACTCGCGGTCAACTACCGACTTCCGCGCCTTCATTTCAACACTTCACTGCTCTAACCTGACTTTTTTTTTTGCGCTGTCGGTGGATGTGGCGGACGCACGCAATAGATCAATGAGCCTATAGGCCCACCCAGGTTTCCCATTGGCCCACTATTTTGAAATTCCGATTGCTCACTTTTTCATTTTAAAATTAGACACATAAACTATAGTAATACAACCAACTAAACTCCAACATATAGTCTGCTTAGCCTTTTAAAAAACTATAACATTGATGAAAACACCCAGCAGCATGTAGATTTTGGGGGGGGAGCAGCTGTTTTGCGCCTCACTTCCGCCAAAGAAATCCGAAAGCTCCCATGCAAGCTATAAAAGCATATTGACATATATTTTATTACGAGGATAAACCCCTTGAGATGAATCATCTCGTTTTCGAGGGGGTCCTCAACTTCTCACAAATGTACAGCAGTAAATACACATACAGAGAAGAAAACCTATAACAGACAATACAAGACAATACATTCTTCCACTCTTACAC
>JAVQIZ010199604.1:0-17001 GCA_036023535.2 Galaxias brevipinnis
AACACGCAGCAGCCGTTCCATCCACACAGAACACACAGCAACCGCTCCATCCACACAGAACACACAGCAGCCGTTCCATCCACACAGAACACACAGCAGCCGTTCCATCCACACAGAACACACAGCAGCCGTTCCATCCACACAGAACACGCAGCGGCAGGCCCTCTTCCTTCAGAGACGGCACCGAGGTGGGGGAACGCGCCCCCTGCTCCTGGAGCAAAAGAAATCCCCTCTCCAGGAGTGAAAGTACACATGTCACAAACAGACACACACACGTATATTAGCACGGCATATACCTAGCAACAGCACTATGGGATGTGGTCAAATTTACTGCCGCTGGTCAACATGAGTAACAGAGAGAGAGAGAGAGAGAGAGAGAGAGAGAGAGAGAGAGAGACAGAGAGAGAGGTCATCACATGGACTATAAGGTTTACTCGTGGCATGAAGCTTACATTGCAGGGTAAAGAGAACCTACAATGCACCACTTCTTGTACCGTGTCCCCCAGCAGGCAGCGAGAGGGAAGGGTTGAACGCTTAGCGGTCTGCAGAAAAGCACAACGCATGTGTGTTCTTCGGCCGTGAGTCCTGAACCGGACTGAACTGCAGCGTGCTGTGAAGTAGTGTGATGCACTTCACTCAACTGAACTGGAGCTGAGCTTCAGCCCAAGTCCAGGCCGTCAGCTCAGAGTCTGGTCTACGACGAGAGCTCGTCATAGTGAGCGCTACCACACAAACCAATCACACACAAACCCCGTACTCCGTCGGCTCCGATCACGGAAGAGGTGGAGACTATTTAAACAACCGGACATCACTCATACGGTGCATCGACAGAGGTAATGCTAATTATTCCCACCTCCACCTCAACTGCTGCCCGGGTCTGCCACTCCGGTCTGCCATTCTGTTCTGCTAACCTATTATTGCTAATCTTTTGTAAAGGGGGATCTAAGTGTGAGTGCTCCCTGCCTCCGGATGACCTACCGGATACATGCAGCAGGGAGCTTTAATATGTAGCAGGCCCAACCATGCCAAATTTGATGTATAAATCACATTGAATGAATGCTTAAAAGAGTGTAGAGTTTGTCTGACTGAACTACACTGTGCCGAGCTGAACTCAACTGAACGACAGTGTGCCGAGCTGAACTCAAAGAGTAGCGTGCCGAGTTGAACTGGACTCAACCGCAGTGTGACGATCTGAACTGGACTGAACTGCCGGGTCACGTGCTCTGCGGTGGTGCAGCTACTATCCTGGCTAAACATAGCTGCGGTAGATTTGTGCCAGCAGGAATGATCTCTATGGCAGCGGACGAAACAAACAAAAGATTGTTTTGTTCCATGAATGGCAGCGAAGGAAAAGTTTGTTTTCTCTTCGTATTTGATCTGCACGTGTGTGTGTGTGTGTGTGTGTGTGTGTGTGTGTGTGCATTGCGCAGGTCCTTCCTCTCGCTGCGAGGCCCTTTACATTGTCTAAGCCAGCCGCTGCTGTGTCAAGTACGCACATGGCCCAAACACCGCACACACCTTTTCCATCGCTTGGAGATACACCCTCCTTTGACGCGGCACGCCAAGGAGATGAAAGAGACGACAGGGCTCTGGTGGCGTCAGTGTCTCCGTGTGTGACATCCTACTGGGACACGGATGCCTTTGTGTGAACAAACATGTCAGGTTCTCAAGCTGCCCTGGCGCTGCCGATAAACTGAGAGAATGGGAGGGCTGAGGGGCCGAACGTGGTCAAAGGGCGCCACCCTGTGGTCAAGTTAAGTCAAACCTATTTGTATAGCACTTTTCATACACATATAGGCAATTCAAAGGGCTTTACAGAAGGCAAGCAGGCATATAGCAAACAGGGGACACAGTAATAAGAATGATTATATATATATATATATATATATATATATATATATATATATATATATATACACACCAATATGAATATAAACGCTAATAAAGGAATCAGATTCAGCAAAAGGCTATGGAGAATACATGTGTTTTTAATCTGGAATTCAAAGTAGTCAGGCTGGGAGCAAGCCTCAACGCTGGTGGAAAAAGCATCAGTTCTTTCGTTAGAACAACAGTTCTTTCATTAGTGTGACATCAGTTACAATCATATTTACATTACTTTCATTAAATGAAAGGAAAGCGTCATGTGCAACTATTCGTGCATCTTTAGGATGTCTACAAATGATTGTCGTTCATCAGTGCCTGAGAGTGCAGTGCATGTCAGCAAAGTAATGTATTTCAAGGCTTATTTCCTCTTTTGCATTTTCAACTACAGCACGGTTACATACTTTGATCTAAGCCTAGCCCCGTATCGTCAATAGCAACAAAACTTGAGAAGGGTAAGAAAATGTCCTGCAAAGACACTTCTCAATAAAATCTGTTCAAACCCCTTCAAGATTTGGCTGCATCCCATCCTGTGTGTAAGGCCACCAGGTTGCCACCAGGGGGGAGCAGAACGCATCCATTACAATCGATTGTTTTCCAAGAAAACAGCAGTTCCATCTGGTCGAAAGTGATTCCTAAAACATAGTCTTCCAACATAAAGGACAACGTGTTCTTAGTTAAGAGGATCACCTGTGACGGTCCGAGACCACAGAAATACTGAGAAAAAGACGAGGGGTGTTTCTAAACACTGGCTTCTTCGGTGACAGGACGGGCTAGTTAACCAATTTACAGGAAGAAAAAAGAAAGAAAGGATGGCATGCAAAAGCAAAAGCGAGAAAGAGAAAGAGAGGGGCTGCATGAGAGAGAGAGAGAGAGAGAGAGAGAGAGAGAGAGAGAGAAACAGCTAATGAACAGAGGGTGATTGAGAGGAGGGTGTGTGTGTGTGGGAGTGAGTCTTAGCGAACGTAGACCGTGTAGAGTGACTCAGGGAGTGAGTATTAGGAGTGCGTAAATGTGCGTTTGTCGGCTGCGTGTGCATGCGTGTGCGTCTAAAAAGGCTTTCCTCATGTCACTCTAGAGCACCAGGTGGAGGAGAGGTTCTTTGTGAAACAGTAAACATGTGACAGCCTCTAAATGGCGACCACAGCCCTTGTTGTCACGGCAGCCACACCACCTGCACTGCAGCCTGCCACCATATATAACCTAATGCTAAATCCCTCCCTCCCTTCCTCCGACGGGCCTTCTAAACCTTGAGGCTTGATCGTGACAAGTTAAAACACTGTGAATGCTGGCTTGCCTTCCAGCCTAATCAGTGAAGGCAGAGACTTCTGGTCATGTGAGATATGACCTGGTGTGTCTGCTGTGCCACAGCGCCATCTGCAGGGGGCACAGCGCAAACGCCAAACTTACCCATGACACGATCCGGGTAAGAATCTCTCTCTCTCTCTCTCTCTCTCTCTGTCTGCTGCACTCTTCCTCTCACCCTGAATCACCATTTCTTTTCCCTCGGGTGTCTCCTATACTCTGTGTTTACCTCTCTTCCCCCCTCTCTCTCTTCCTCTCTCTGTAATATTTGCTTCTCTAAACTATCTCTCTGTTTTTCCTCGATGGCTGTATCACCACGGTGGTGATGAATTAGCTTGTTTGGGCCAGCCTGGGTGAGATGGTTTTCATGAAGCGGGATGCCTTTGTATTTGCTCGGTGGTTGGCTCTCTCTCTCTCTCTCTCGCTCGCTCTCGCTCTCTCTCATTGAAGCATTAAAGAGACAACAACACGCTCTACTTCCTGGAGTCAGCAGACAGAGAGATAGAACAAGAGGGGTTCCTTCACCACGAGCCTCTCTTCCTGTGTTGTAATACCCGCTGGGGTCATTTCATGAGCTGTCTCATTCCCTTTTGTCAACAGCCACAAAAAGAACGAGGGACCAAAGGCTGACCTGTTCCTGTTTCTGAGTTTGTCGAACCCATAGTCATCTTTGAGAAAATGACATCGAGAGTATTCTTTAACATGCTAGTGGCTGGTGGAATGCACGTTCTTTTCTTTGCTTCTTGTGAGCGGGACAGGTTTCTCATCAGTCCAGTCTCTCAGATCCAGTGTGGGAGGGCTTGACCAGCTCACCAACACAATCACACGCCTGCAGGTGCCCACCAGTCAACCCCACCTCGGCAGAGAGCAGTTATACTGGGTCATGCGTGGCGGCCTGCACATCTAAGGTGCAGCTATGAAGTCGTGAAAGCGCAAAAAAACAACCGCTTGTTCGGTCAGTATTTGAGGACGCTAAAATAAAAATCCTGGGCGTTCTGTGTGAGACGCAAATAAGGAAGCGTTTCCTCGTTTCCCAAAATGCTCGCACGCACACGTATATTGGACACGCGTGTACTGGGTCATATCCTATGACTCATTTGGCGAGAGGAAGAAGATTGCATCAGCCCTCCAAAAGAACTTGACTTCACAGGAAAAGGAGGGGATGACACCTGTGTGTGTGTGTGTGTGTGTGTGTGTGTGTGTGTGTGTCTGCCTGAATCAAAGGTTTGGCAATAAGATTCAAATAATATTGTATATTAAACACCGAATTAAAGAGCCTTGACTTCCTGTTTGGTGCAAATTCAATATGAATGCTCTCAACCTTTCTCTCCTTTAAACACGCTCATACACGCACCTCAAAAGGACTCAAAAGCTCTAAGGACATACAAACCTGAAGTCAAAAGCAAAACTTAAGTAGCCGGTGTTGATTTGAATAAATCTAAGTTCCATATCTGTTTCCCTAGCCAAAGGTCTTCATTGCATTCCGTCCTGTGTGTATGTTTAAAATGCAAATCGAGTTCTGCAGCATTCCCAGGCTTCTAGAAGCCAGTGTATCAGCAATCATTACATCACTGCCCACAGCTTAGTGCCAGATCCATCCTATCAACCACAACCCCCCCCCCCCCCTCACACACACACACACAAAACAGCTTTAATGAGTCGGAAGTCAAACTCCTACAAAGGGAGGAGACAAAAGTCACTCAAAAGGAAACTGTAATAAAATGAAAATAACTTCAGAGGAAGTTCTTGGAATCTATGTGCCTTGGTTGCAGTATTCCTAGAAAACAGCCTGGGCAGCCTTACAACCTAAGCAGCCTTACCGCCTGGCCAACCTTACCGCTTGGCTAGCCTTACCGCCTGGCTAGCCTTACTGCCTGTGCCTGGGGAGTCCTACCACCTTGGGAGTCTTACTACCTTGTAGCCTGTTTAGCCTTACTGCCTGTCTAGCCATACTGCATTGTGTGGGCTGCGTAGGCACACTTACTGCCTGGATGGGGAGTCTTACTGCCTGGACAGCCTTACAGCCTGGCTAGCCTTACTGCCTGGACAGTCTTACTGCCTGGACAGCCTTATAACCTGTTAAGCCTTACCGTCTGGTCAGCCTGGCTAGCCTTGAGCGCCTGGGCACCTTTACAGCCTGTTTAGCCTTAATGCCTGTTTAGCCGTACCTCCTGGGGTGACAAAAGGCCAACCTGACCCTTCAGGAAATCAGGACCCATTCCTAAAAACAGTGATGCTATAAAATTCCTGATACTACCAGTTTGTGTGGTGTGTATTCGTGTATTCGTGTGTGTGTGTGTGTGTGTGTGTGTGTGTGTGTGTGAATACAAAGAAACCTGTGCACTCTCTGATCCTATCTCAAGCTGCTGTCAATCTGATTAACATAACCAAATCAATAGCTAATGGAATTGACTGTATTGCATTGATCCCAATGGGAACTGTAGTGGTCTGTCTGCTCAGTGATTCAAAATAAAGCACAGGATAATCCAAAAAGTCTTTCTAGACTTCTCTATGATCCAATGACCCCCTATCGCGCTGGCCTAAACTTTAACCGAAAGGTAAATAACAGTCTATTGTTATTGTAACTACAACAAATCTTTTCTTTATACAAATTGATAATCCAATAAACACATATCAATCACCACAGCGCCAGAAACGTTTGAGCATACATATGTATGCTGTATGTATTGACCGTGGCGTGCTAGTGGGGCTGGCCCGGAGAGGAAGTGTTGCGTCCCCTCTGCTCCAGCTCGCCGGGCCCACTCCATTCATGTGGATGGGCGTTGAGAGAAGCTTTGATGCGAGTGAATGGGGTACTAATGAGTAGGCCTTATCAATGGAGAGACTGTTTCTGAGCGTCTGATGGGCGAGCTAAGAGGTAAACAGAAACGCTTATTGTCCCGGGAAGGGGGGTGTGTGTGTGTGGTGGGGGGGGGTTAGGGGGTGAATGCCAGCGAGAGGTAGCCAGGGACCACACTCGTTAGGCCTTACTGTCTGCCTGGGAAATGTTTTCAACGCCGCACCACCAGGGCTGTCGCCATTGTTGAAACTATACATGACATTGCAATTATTTCAGGTCACCCGCAATCATTTTTCATAATGGTTGTTATGAAGGGAGATTTAAGACACTGAATGTTAGGAATGTTGCCACATATCGATATGATGCGATTAAAGGTGCATTTCCATGCATTTGTGCACTACCACCCTACAATCCTTACAAACACACCAAAAGCAGCCTTAATATTAATATATTATTAATGAAAGGCACCAATCTTTTCTGTTTGGTTGTATATATTTCCTATTAAATCATTTGAATGACAATGAATCGTCTATTAAAATGTAGTGATAGTGAAAGCCCTACACAACATGTCAAAAGTCAGGTATTTGGTTTGACGGGTTCGGTGGTTCTACAGATAAGTGACTCAGGCTGGGTATAAAAACTTATAGGGCCTGTTTCAAAACAGGTCTTCAGGGTTTGGGTGCATTTGATATGATTTACTTGATAAGCCTTGGTTTGGAGATATGACTTGGTTAAACATTCTTAATCAAGTGCCCCTCATCAGGGACTCAGGTTCAAACCCTATCAGTAAAATCTGTAGTCTCATTGTTGTGAAACATTGCCTACGATACATAATTACAACAAACTATACAATGCACCACAGACCTGGCTGTTTTTCGACATTTACAATGATTGTTTAACACTGGGCTTTCCCAAGTAGCCTGCTCAGATCTTGAGGAGATAATGTCATATAGGCCTATAACAGTAAACGATCATTTTGCATTTCAGGGATTAGGCCTGCATCACAGAGGGTTATGTGGGTCATCGATAACCTCTTGAAGATAACTTGACAAGTCAGCTAGACAGGCAGAAGTAAATTGAAAGAATACTAACACACAGGAAAACCAGCCCAGCCATGTCAATCCACAATGTTCTTGATGCTCAAATGATTGGCTATTACTATTATAATAATGACTATTAAGCACAACATTCTCTCTAGACTAAATATAGGCCTTCTTGACAGAAAAATATAAATTAAAAATATTGTTATATAAAGTTGATGTTTAGATGTGGCTTAGTGCCTGTGGTTTCATAAACCCAATCACCTGTTGCAGACTTGGATTGTGCGGCGTGGGGAAAATCGTAGATTCAAAAAGGCGTCGTTATCAATGGAACACTGATGTCGAACGTTGTCTGATCCTAACATATGCCAGTGTCTGTGTAATTATGAAAGGACTACTCCTTAATAGTAGGCATTGGGCAACTTAATGTCGTCCATTGGATTATGATCCTTATGGTCAGCAGTAAACCCATGTATAGGTTTAAAGGGTAACTTGAGATATGGAGTAATGAATCCCGAAAAAAACATACAACGGTACATGTACACTACACGCTTACCTGGTCAGGGTAACGTACAGCCGGGCAGGTCTCCTCGAGGCGTTACGACTGTATCCGTCAACAAACTGGGAGGAGACCTCAGAGGCTCGCGCTGTGACTTAGACTAACCGAAGTTATTTGTTTACAACAAATTGGTCAAAGGTTGGACTACAAAACTGCCAATTAATGCAGTGCAAACTGTCTAGTCTCCGGTTTTCGTTAATCAGCAAGTCTTCTACTTTTTTTTCTTCCCCGACTGTGGCCCTCTCCCTTTCCTCGAGTTCAGCTGCTTCCTGACGGAAAATACCGAGCTTTGTCGGAGTGATAACTGATCGATGGGAACACTAGTGGACGTTCTGTGAACTGTCTGAATTATTTTGTTACTTGATTTTAGAACCACAAATAAGTAAAGTAAATAAAAGTGTTGTGTGGTGCAACGGCACCCCATAGTGCACCATCACTGGCATTCGTATTGTAACGTTAGCTAATATGGTAATATGTACTATGAAGTTATTTTGTTTTTTTAATAAAGCACAAACATGCATAACAAAGTGTTCTTTATTTAAATAAAAGCACAAAAAACTAACTCCATGATGTGCAGTACAGTTAACTTCAAATCTCAACGAAAATGGTTTGATTGACAGGTTTATTTAAACTGTATTTAGGCCAAGTGATACAGCATAATGCCTAAACATGTTCATACACTTGAAAATAAGCATTTTATAAAAATATATATCTACATTGTAACATAATGAACTTATGATGTATCCCTAGAAGGCCCTGTGGCGTGTATATTTTGTTTACACATATAAAAAGGCATAATTACCCCCAGCTGAATAACGGAAGACAAGTCCCTTTCGTTGAAAGTGTAGAACACCATTGAGAGTGCAGACATAAGAGTTATTTTATGGGACATTGTACCATGGGGAAAATTTCTGCCTTTCCTTATAAATTGGAATACATAAACAGAGTGTGAAAACAAAACAAAACGTCTACATGTTCTCTGTACTGAGAGGAGTGACCCCAGTCAGAATGCTTAGCAGTTTAACATTCATTACCACTTGCAACCACCAGAGGGCAGACATTACCCTTCAAAGACCTGACCTCAAAGCAGCTTGCTACGCAAAAACCCAGATCAACAAACAGAGTAGCATATAAAAAGTTAAAATTAAGCAGTTTTACAAATATATTTACAGATATGAACTTATAACAGGATTTCAGAAATAGTGTTACAACTGTGACAAGAAATGAACGGACCAAAATGGATGCTAATCAGTTCAGTGGATGGTGACGGGGCTACTCCTGGGCTTCTTTGCCCGTCATCTTGTAGATCTCAGTTGGGCCGTCCACGTGGGTAATGGTGGTGGTCAGCTGGATTTCCTCTCCACTGTTGGCACCTGTATCTCCTACAGAGCGACACACACACACACACACACACACACACACACACACACACACACACACACACACACAGCGAAGGGTTAACAAATAAAGGAAGTTAACACATATACCGTCAATGTTTTAGGTAAGTTATCTTAAGGTCAAATGCTCAAACTCATGAGAGAGAGAGAAAGAGAGAGAGAGAGATGAAGAATCCCTAAATGCAGTCAAACACACATTAGAGAACCTTTCCAGAACTTCAAAATCATTTTCTTCTTTATTAGAACTCTTGACATCAGAAGAGATTGTTTTCATTACCCCCTTCAGCACCTTCAGCATCTCCCACCCTTCCTCCACCCCTCCATCCATCCATCCCCCTCCTTTCTCTATCTCTTCACCTCTTCCAAACTTTGTGTTTCCCCAACCCCACCCTTGAAAACAAGCCTGGTATCCATTAGAAACACACCGTTACAGCAGAGAGGTCCACCCCTTTCTCTGCCACACACACACGCACACGCACATGCACGCCCTTCCCTGGCTGAGAAGCAGAAACGTACTTCCTAAGTCACAGAACCATGGGTTTAAGCTCTCGTCATACAGGGAAATGGGTGGTTGAAAACATGCCATGTACTTTAAAAAGGAAATTAGCAGAAACATCTCAATCAAACACATCCATTCACAGATCGATGTGATTACTTTGCTTCTAGTTCAATCAACAACCAAGAAAAAAAGACAATTAACATAATATAAATTAATAATTAATAATATAAACTAACAATTAATAATATAAACATTTCACAACCGTTTTCGTAATCATAAAACTGTCCTTGAAATCCCTCCACCCTGCCCAACCCCCCATGTGATACACATTAACCTTGCATGGTTCTACGGCGGTCTTACCAATGATGCACTGCCCGCTGGACTGCTCGTCGCCATAGCGTTTGTGCGAGGGAGCGTAGAGGAACATGATGGCGAACACGTAGAGGTTCCACATGCCGTAGATGCCCGTGAAGAAGGCACTGTTCACCTGGACCGTGTAGTCACCCCAGTGCCAGTGGCCCTCGTTCACCTGGGGTGGGGGGGGGAGAGAGAGAGAGAGAGAAAGAGAGAGAGACACACACATAGTGGGGAAATATGTTTGTTATATCCATAGCTATAGGGGGTTAAAGATTAAAACATGGTGTTATATGTGGATGTATGTGTACATGCACATCCGAGTAATTCAGACATTAAAAGAGAGACATTATGGATTCTTGATATTGGTGAACAGTCACACAGCCAAGGGTTACCTGGCTGATGATAAAGAAGATGACAGTCATGGCGGCACAAAACAGGGTGACCAACATGAGGAACTTGAACCTGAAGATCAGACCCTGAGAGAGACGGAGAGAGAGAGAGAGAGAGAGATACAGACAGACAGAGAGAACAGACAGCAGCAGTCAGTCTCCTGGATTACTGCAGCACCAATCCACAGCATGGTAACCCCAGCTAGTTGTACTAAAACACTATTGTTTCTATCAACAATCACAGACCATCAGAAGACAACAAAAACCAACAGTAGCAAAACAGGAAAGAAAAACATAAGCTGTCCTAACCCCTACCAAACAGTAGAATATCACATTACAGCACTGTTGTGACACACACACACACACACACACACACACACACACACACACACACACACACACACACACACACACACACACACACCTCATAGTGCAGGCGTCGGGCCTTGGACATGGCTGGCAGCGAGGTCCTCTTGCCGCTGATGTTGCGGAACACTTGGAACACCATGAAGCAGAGGAAGAGGAAGTAGAGGCAGGCGCAGATCCCTGCCACTATGATGAACGCCATCTGGAGCAGAACCCCCGTCAAGGAGCAAACTGGTGCAGTGGTGCTATGAGGTTTGATGTGCTCCCTCAGTGTTAGGATATACAATTACCACAAAACATTGAATCACTATCACTCCAATATTTTCTTATTGTATGTTAACGTATTAAATATGCACAGAATGAAATACATTACATGACATTCATTTAGCAGACGCTTTTATCCTTAGCGACTACAAAAAATAGTGCCTACAAAAAGATAAGGTAAAAACTACAAGTCACGTAGATAAAATAAGTGCATCCCTGACCTAACCACCTAGATTAGAGCTAAGCAAGCTACATTATTCATTAAGTATACATAGTATAAACACAGTAATAATATGATAGTAGTAATAAAAAAAAGAAATCGGACATAAAATATAATATCAAAAGTCTATCCACAGAACTAAGTAGATCTCGACCAGAGTTTATTCCAACGTTTCAGGTGAAAAGGATACAGCCAGTTCAGTTCCCACGTCTGAAGCCCAGATGCTGTAGAAAGGATTCTTCAGCTGGACTCCCCTGGGAACAGCGTTAACAAAAAATAAACTGTCAGATATTACGTTGGCCGAAGTCCTCCGTGAGTTGGCATACAGTATCTGACAGCGTGGCTGTAAAGAGGCTTTATGACAACAAAAATGTGGTGGAGTTTGAACAGAACACTACCAGAGTGAACCGTATGGACATTGGATCATCCATTTCGCGGTTCATAACGCGAGTGGGATTGGAGGCCTCACCTCTCGCACATGTCGAATATGAAGAGGCAGAAGGAGCCGAAGACGATGGGTCCCACCTGCTTCCAGTACACGGAGAAACGGTTCCTTTCGCACTGATCCTGAGGGACGAGAAGATCCGGTCACGACCAAAGAACCAAACACGTCACAGAACATCAAAGGAAAACTCCCCATCTGTTAGGGTTATTCCTTAATGAAGCTGAGCTGCTGGGGAGTTGTAAGGAACCAGATGCCATGTGCTGGGAAACTAACCCGACGCTTCTTTTTTTAATACGTTTCATACGATTTAATATTTCACTTAGAATAAAACAACAACCATGAGATGTTCCCCGCAGAAGATGATCCAGAAGGAGAGCAGCATGGCATAGAATATGCCCTGTCTGATGTCCCCGAATAGCAGCATCCAGGTCCAGTTGAAGCCCACGGAGAACCACTCCACTGGGATGTTGATGAAGGTCATAGAGATGCCCAGAGCAAAGATCACCCTAAAAGACACATTTACTAAATAATTTAAAAACAGAAAGAAAAAAAAATTGCCCAGGGAAAATCTCCGCATGAATGAAGCAAATATAAAGAGTAAATAATGAAAACTATAATGACAACAAAAATGCTGAATGAAAAGCATGTAGGAACAATAGCATGGTGTTGTAGGAGCAATGTTTAGCCTTGACATACTAACAGCAGCTAATGCTTTTCCTGTTGGCTAGTATAAATCATGCAGGGGTCTCAATAATCATTATTGTTCCTCGTTATAAATGATAAAAGTAAGTAAAATACAAATTAACTCTATATAAATCAATATCCTCCAGAGTCTAGGTACGATTAGCATTTTTGCAGCGCATGGAGTACATGACTCAGCAAAAACGGGCAAACTAGTGAAAGAATGTGGAACTGTGTCAAATATGCTGACCAATGTTTATTTACACTCACCACCTAAACCTTTTCATGGGGTTTGACATTCCTATGAGACTATAAAAGTTTGTTTCATGCCACAACAATTAAATTTGTTTTTTAATCCATTTACAAAAAGCCATGTCGTGAACAAAGCATGTGGCGTTTGCAGACACCAGTCCACATGGTTTACCCTGTAGACGTGATAAATTACAGGCCGCCAAAGCAGAGAAATAACTGTGATCAGTGTGTGGAGAGGTGGAACAGGGCCTCTCTGTGTGTCAGAACTCTCTGCATGTCCACACATGCCCAAATGACATGAAAGGATAATCACACCAGCCGAGAGAGGAAGAAAGGGAGGAGGGTCGGGGGTAGAAAGAAAGAAAGAAAGAAAAAAAAAAAAACTGTGGATAGTGGGAAGTGATTGAGTGGCAAGGGGCTATGTGTGCATGTGAAAAATTGAAAGAAATGAGGGGGTTCTAAATGGATTCTAGAACTGCAGGCCACATTCCAGGGAGAGCTTAGGGATAGCAGCATGTTCTATGGAACAGACAGCATTAGGCCACAGAGGGCTGGCATGCAGAGAATGTTCTGTACACACACACAGTGGAGGGGAGCTCTCTGTGTCTAGGTCACAGACACATTCTGACGAAATGGACAATGGTTGGTTGGAATTACGAGGCTCACTTAAAACTAAGCCCTTTCGAATTCTAGAACTTTTTTGGGGACTGACAGGATAAATCCTTTTCTAATAGAGGTTATGATAATGTTCAAACGACATAAGCCTGCAATTTTAATCTTTTAAAATCCACAAAAATCCTCCAAAGCTTGAACATCTTGTTCACAAACGTCATAAATAGCCCCATCTCATATAACCATTTTATATTAAAAAAAATTCTATAAAATAGTGTCAGCTTTCCAGAACATCTCTTCAGCTTTCTAAAATAGGTGACGGTTTGAAAACCCTGAAGTCTGAGTGGACGAGCACGAGGGACAGCTCCGGCAAAGCTTTTATGGCATGAAAAAAACATCAGCCGTCCACAAATAGGACACGAGTGGCACTTCCTGAGAGCCGGCTGGTCACCGGGGAAATAGAATTGTGAGCCGGAGCTGAGAGAGTCGTGAGGGAGGGATAGAAAAAGAGAGAGCGATAAAGATGTGTGTGTGTGTGTGTGTGTGTGTGTGTGTGTGTGTGTGTGTGTGTGTGTGTGTGTGTGTGTTGTGGCCTGGGAACGGGGAAGTGTTAGTGCGCACCCAGCAGATTGACAGTAACACGTTTCATGCCTCGCCAGACCCGACATCCTGCGGCTTGCTTGGGAGACGACTGGCTCACACTGTTCCCCCCCACCCCCGCCTCCCTCCCCAGCCCAGCCCAGCCCAGCCCAGCCCAGCCCAGTCCAGTCCAGCCCAGTCCAGCCCAATAGAGCAGGGAGCCAAACCAACACTGGGCGCTCAGCTTTGCGCCATGTTCCAATAGACACAGGCTCACTGTCCTCAAATATAAAACTACGATTACATACAGGATTTCATCAAATAATGTAATTGCATTCAGAATAGATTAAATAGAAATAAACACATTATCTTATAATAATAATGATTAGAAGATCTATAAAAAAAATCAGCTTGAGACTTCATTAGCTTCCAGCTCAATAAGGGGAGACAGACAGACTGGCTTCATACGGGCAGACAGACGGACAGACAGACTCCCCTTCCCCATCCTGAGGACCAGTGGGCTGAATCAAGCTGACCTAGATGGACACCCCATCTATAGTTAAACACAGCCCCACGCGGTCTTGTCCTTCGCTAGCCGGTTAGCGAGATCTCTTCCCCTCTAGCAACCCCACTGCTGTCTTTGTACAGACATTATTTACAGGCACAGTGGTGGGTTTCTACTGGGGTTATTAGTTGTTATTTTATATATAACTATAATACTGTATATAACTATAACAATATAGAGTATATACAGTTTTTCAAATGGTGTGATTGTTCGGTTGCTGTGACGACAATGATGATGATGATGGTGGTGGTGTTGATGGTGGAGGTGATGAAGAGGGGCCTTACTTCTCCAGCAGCACGGGGGGTCGGGTCATGAGGGTGATGCGTCTCCAGTACCAGATCATGATGATGAGGATGCTGGGTGTGAGGAAGGTCTTCATGGCAAACCACACTTTGGTGAAGCCTCCGTTCTGGTGGATGCCCTGATATAAGGGTAAAGAGAGAATGTGTTATTCAACTTGATCTTTTTTTAACGCATTACTTTCTGTTGAATTTCTATTTCTACACGCTCTATGCTTTTTATAGAAAGCTTATATAACTTTTGTGTTGAGTGCATTGCCTTACAAACATACACACAAAAATCGACTAAAATAAACTAAAAAACTAAAATATGATAAAAAAATATATAATTATTACGTATTCTATATATTAATAAGAAAATACAGTTATTACTCTGCAAACACACTTTTTTCCAGGTTTTGACTGAGTTGCTGGATGTCCCATCCAGACCAACGTACCACTAAACGGATGTCCTTGATCTCCCCAATGCCCACGTTGATCTTCTTCCGCTCGCTGACAGGCAGCCGGATGTTGAGGAGGTAGTACTTGTGGGCGACGCTGCCCACCTCCATGAACGGCAGCAGGTCACACTCGTAATACCTCCCCTCGTTCTCGGGGGACTGGAGCGCACACACACACACACACACACACACACACAATTGACTAAGGACGGTATCGCAAGAAAAACCAAGTCAAACCTAAACTCTCTCAACCAACCTCCCTTCTCCCAGACACCCCAAATGCCTGACAACAACACAGAGCGCGACGGAGCTTTAGGGGGGGCTATCCACAAACAGACCTAACGACGCCACACTTTAAGGGGAGGCTTTTCCCCTCCTACCTTGACGGTGGTGAAGTTGCAGCTGAGCTTCCTCTGTTCTATGGAGTGAGCCATCTCCGTCCACTCGCTCAGGGTGTCGTCCCTGTAGGCCAGGCCCACGTCGATGGTGGCTAGAGCGCCGTCCTCTGGGGGGGACAAAGAAAAGGACGTTTTTAGGACGTGGTCGACACACGCGGCCGTCGGTGTGTGTGTGTGTGACAGGTGGCGGTGGTAACAAGGGAAACACACACGTCTGGCGTACTTTGAAAATAGAAATAACAGGGTGACCGTGGAAACCCGTGTTTATACTGAGTGAGAGGATCTAGGCGCAGCAGAACGCACAACTACAGGAAGTTAGGGCTGGGAAAAATATGCCCCTGGTACCACAGCGTTTTCACAAGTTCAGAAATAAAACTGATGAAAATGTTGTTTTCACGAACCATGGTAAACCTGTAAAAATCGATTTCCCATGAACTTCATTAAAATCCATCAAAAAAACCATCAAAATCTTTATTCACATTTGTGCATAACCGTCCTAAATATTCCACATGCGGCCCATGTACATCCAACACTCACTGGACATGAAGCAGAGAAGGATCAAAATGAGAAGTCGCTGACGGATCGACGGACAGTCCCGGCCTTTTCCCAGGAAGGCGGCGACGGGAGCCGTGAGTTACGTCACCGGAGAAGAATAGCACGCATTCAAACCGCCTGCTCATTCAATCCGTAGCCATCTTTAGCTACCCACCAGCACAACTAAGCATAGAGCAACAACACGTCCTTCAAAAGGGTCACTCCCTTTCACTGGGAAAGAAATGCTAAATGTTTCCCGCACAGGGAGCAGTATGAGGACAGTAAAGTGACAGCCAAGTCATTCTGTGAGTTTATCCTAGGCTGACGTCTAAAGAATTGAGCGCAACTTTGACTACATTTCCCAGGACAGCGACTCAAAACTGTCCTAGTACTATTATTAGCTCACTGTGCTGTGATCTTTATTTGTACGCTGACATTTCAGCAATGACCCTTCATCAAGGACTCCCTCACTGATAAAATTGTCCTAAGTTACGGGGATAGGTGAGCACATTGATGGTTCGGATTTGAATCCCTTCCATCTGTCAGAATTCCTTATTTTATTAATAATTAAGATGTCCCAGGAAGCCTCTTCCTCACATGTCTAAGTTTAAAATGACTGTCTCCCTCAACAGACAGTGAAGCAACCATAGAAAGTCACCTAACCCAGACAGGCAGCACTACACGAACAGCTATTTAGATCCCATAACACGGCCAAGTGTTCTGCTTCAAAGAGGCTCTTGTGCCGTCATGAAAACGCTTTGGGAGGCCAAAATGAACTCCATGGCCTGAAGGGCACAAGAGAGAGAGAAAAAGAAAGAGGACAGAGTAAGAGGGGAAACGGATGGAGGAGAGGTAGGTTTTGGCAGGCAGGTCACTCTCTCCCCCGTCTCTCTTTCTCTCTCTCTCTTTTTCTTTCTTTACGCCCCTGTTCTCTTCCTCCTCGTCTCCCTCCTTACCCCCCTCTGAAACAGCCACGCCAGGGATCCTGAATGTCAGCTTACCGCACACAAACATTCCGGCCCCTGGCCATCGCCTCGGAGACGAAGCCTTCTCAACAGCGGTGTTATTGCTGGACCCCTGCCAGGGGCGCGCTCGGTGCCACGGTGGATTGGGCTGGGG
>JAVQIZ010199635.1:0-14382 GCA_036023535.2 Galaxias brevipinnis
TACATTGTATAATGAGTAGGCCTATTGCAGCATGGCATGACATCTTAATGTGACGTTTAAATGTAACTTCACAAAACCATCTCTTAAGCTAAATAGTAATTTTATTCAGTTCGTCAATGTCTGTGGACGGATATTTATAGGGGTTCGTTCGCGTTTTGCTATGTAAGCGTGTGCCCACAGAACTACAAGGCAAAAATATATAAAATACGCGGCGCTATCGATGCACGTTAACTGGTCATGTTCAAATCAATCGGTGCTACCTTACCGTGAGCTCATTCACCGGCTCGTGACATTATTATAAATGTGTTGATTGGATGTTATATGTCGAAGTGCACTTTGGGAGTCACAGAAATTTCAACTGAGACACACAGACGAATCGCCACAGGGACGGATCTCTATCGCAGAGATAAATCGCTACACACGCACAGATCTCGAAAATACAGATTTCTGCAACGGCAGAAGTGTCGCAAAAGTCACTTGTAAAAAAACATCCAATTGAGAGGCCCCCGTGAGTTGTAATTTATGCTTGTCTGTATTTTCAGCTCTTGCAAGCAAAATACTTAGACTTTGAGCCATTAATATCCACGTACGTATTTACAGATTTGTCCACACATTTACAGATCTATGCACACATTCACAGATTTGTCTACACATATACAACTCTCAAAACACTTGCAAATCTGAATACAGACGGATTTTTAAAATACACTTACAAACCTGATTACGACGCACGGATTGAGATACAGAGACACAACTCTCCACACGCATTTGCAAATAGTTTTGCTACAATAATGACCCCATTCAGTCCCTCAAGCACACACGAGCACGCACACAGCCCAACAGTAAAAGTCCAACAACTACTACTCCAGGGCAGACTACCGTGAGGACTCCGAAAAAAAAAAGTAATAGTGGAAGAAAAGGGGGTGATCATGGGCTGGATCCAATTAAGTAGCGGTGGCAAAGATGTTTGACCTTTCTGAGCGTCTTCCTCCCTCCCACTTTTCATCCCATTGGCAGCCACAGATTCCCTGCCAACTCCAGACCAATTTGAAAGTACATTTAATAGGACCATAACTTAGGTAATAAAGCCTTTTTTACTCTCTACCCAGGAATTATGCTGATGGTGTCTTTCCTTTCCGGAAGAACACATTTAATGGCCATGACTCCGAATAAATAATATGATGAAAAGGCCGTTTTCACTCCCTTTTATTGAGTAAACAATACAACAAAGGGAAAGAGACTACATCTTGGAAAGTTGTGGAGGTGTGGGTTTCGTAGTTCATACTCGGGCTCCGCACAGTCTCCAGATGCACATAAGAACACTTTGAATGCATTCGAATTGTCCATGGAAGGCATTTATAATAGTTCCACTCTAGCAGGATAATGAAATAGCGGAACATAGGCTAGCCAAAAGTTCTTCTCTGCAAAGGGCTCATTAGTGTAAATCATGCGTAGCACTTTTGCATTAGCAGGCTGAGAACTCATACCAACGCGGGTGCACTCTGAGGTTTTAAACACTTCGATGTGTCAAAGCTCTGCGGTGCAGTGCGGCCACACACACCGCCATAACGCGGGACTAGATCAGGAGAGGATTTCATGCTTAGCTACTTGTCGGAGGTTTCCAAAGTGAGAGGCAACGACAGTGGAGCAGAAAAATCGGCCTGGTGCTATTTGTGCCTGCACTCGTAGATAAAGATGCCAGGGAAGTAACATTTAACGTATGTTTGTTTAAAAGCAACCAATTCATGTTTTAAAAACGCCTTAATGGACTTGTCAAGTCAAAGTAGGACACTCTATTGCTAGTCGCTTGATGTTTTTGCCAAGCCCATCTGTGCATACTATTACGACGTTCAGCGACACCCCTAAATATGTTTCAACCTATTCACTGCCCCCCCCCCTCCCCCCGCATGACCACACACACACATACTGAAGAACAAAGTGGGGGAGGGGGCGTGGGTGGGGGGGTCCGGTCCGGTTTCAAATCGCCGAGGCTCCAAAGGCTGGTGTAGCTTGCTGTCTGCAGTGGTCTACCCCCAAGGCATGGCCCTGACCTTTCCCTCCGTCAGTAGCCAAATCAATACCGGCCTTTCAGGTCCCAGAGTGGCTGGCATCTATCACAACAGGCAAAGAGTGGGAGGCTGTGTGCGGAGAGGGGTGGACAGGGGCTGGGGGACAGGCATGTTAGCATCCAGAGCCCCAGGGCCTCCATCTGCTTGGGGGATCGTTCTCTGAGATGGTTAAAGGGTGAATGTATGAGGTTGTTGAGGAAAGGAATTTCTATTTCTATGTCTATCTGTGTGTATGTCAGTGTGTGTGCGTGTGCGTGTTCATTTTTTTGTACTCGTGTCTGTGTCTGCATTCATACAGTTAGGCATACTTTCCTGCTTATCCTGCAGCAACAGCATCAGTACATGTATGACATTTTCTGTGTGTGTGTATGTGTGTTAATTTTCTGTACTTGTGTCTGTTCTTCTGCATTCATACAGTTAGGTTTAGTTTCCTGCTTATCCTGCAGAAAGAGCATCAGTACACATATGATATTTTCTGTATGTGTAAGTGTGTGTGTGTGTGTGTGTATGTGAACTCGCTCGTATCGGTGCCCCGGTGCGTGTGAGACCCTTGGCCCCTGCAGCTGTCTTGGCACTGGGGAATGCCGACTCCCCTCTCCCCCTCGACGAGCTCTCATTTGGCAGGAGTAATGACAGTAGTGATGATGTGTTCTCCTGCCGATGGCCTCTCCATCGGGGCACGAGGGCCCTGGCCGTCGCCGCCGCTGATTGCTAAAGGTCCTTGATGGCAGACTAGGTCTCTACAAGGGCCTCGCCACCTCTTCTCGTGGCGCGGGGAGGGGCCGTCCTCGTGCGCTTTTCTCTCGAGTGCCTAAGCGGATCTCTGACTGAAAGGCTGATTGCGACCGTGCGCGCACGTGCGGCGGGGAGGGAGGAGGATCGCCTAAAAACGAGCTTTCCAGCATCATCTTTAAAGCTCGGAGAGAAGAAAAAAAGAGAGAGTAATCTGAGCGCAGATTAGTCCTCCTTTTTCCCTCTTCTTTCCAGCAGCCATGACGGCGGCGGCGGAGATGCACACAGCTGCACCGCGGATCCTGTCACAGAAACGTGGCCCGGGCGTGTGAATGCACGCTCCAGATGATCTTCATTCACACGGCGGGCATTCATTCTCCCATTTCCCCACCACCACCCCCTATCGCTTAGAGCGTGCCGCCGCCGCCGCGCTACCGGAACGCCTCGGGCTCCCACGGTTCACTTTGTGACACGGAGCGGGCGCAGGTCTGTGCCGCGCTCAATGTCGCTAATGAAAGAACGCGGCGGAGGTCGTTGCCGTTCTTTGTCGCCCCACGCCCGGGCGCCGGGGGAATCGTTTACAGGGTTCAGCAGAGACGACACCGCTCTCCTTCTCTCAGATGTCTGGGCGTTGAAAAGCAGCACTTGTCCTTGACTACATCAACATCAGCTATTCAGCCAAGGCAGACGGATCTAGTCTCGGGGTGCTCAGCGGCCACGTAAGACTACATTCAGAGCCTGATCAATGTTTAGATTTCAAACAGCCCTGCTTTTCACACGGGAGGGAAAATGTTACTGCTCTGGCAGAGCGCGCCATTGTGCCGGCAGAAAAGGGAGCGGAATATTGAGTCGAGCGCTGCGTGGCTTGCAGTGAGCTTGCAGCTTGCCTTATGCGGTGAACGGCGCGGGGAAAACGGAGACTGTGCGATAACTTCTCGAAGTGGTCATGGACAAAAATAAGGAGAGCTCAGAAAGGCAGGGTGTAGGCTCACTGCCCTTGCTATGTGCAGCACCAAGTGTCCCAATCCCTGCAGGGCGACTTGAGAACAGATGGTGTGTGGGTTAGCGTTTCCTTTTTAATGAAACAAGATAACAGTGGAGCCTAATCACATCGTCACCAGAATTACTCACCTTTTAAGTAAAACCAAACAAAAAACAGTGAGTCACATCACGTGTCATCAGTTTCTATGCACTCGTGAACTGCGGGTACTTTGGTTCCAAAATAAATGCATAAATGAATAAATGACAAAAAAGGGTCTTCAATATACCCGACAATGATTGTGCACTGTCTGTATGAGAGCCACGCAAGTTAACACCTAAGATAATGTACTGTAGCCTATCTTTCCTATGTTGAAATTAGCAAGTCACACTTTTTCTTTAGAAAGAGAATTTGTGGATTTTGTCAAAAATAAATAAAATCCAAATGGACACGTGGTAGAGACTCCATTAGTAACAGTCGGTTCCCTGTTCGCCTTCCCAAAGATGAGCCTCGGCCTTTTTATGGACAGCAAATTGTTCTCACTTTTTTTATTCTGCAAGCTTTAGGATCTGTTCCTGTGTAAAAAAATCCTCCTCAAAAGCTCTACCCTTGATAGCCTCAGGCTTTTGTTTTTAAACTATTGCTTGAAGTTAGAATGAAAAACCCCCCGTCAAGATGGCAGCCAACAATACCTCTTTTTCTCTCACTGAGCTGTGATGACAGATTATGGAATCAACTGTGATAGGAATTTAGAACACTTTAGGTTGGGTCCCACCAGGTGTAGGGAAAACTCCCTTTGCCCTGCTCAATTTAACACATACAAGGAAAGTGGTTGTGCTGAAGGCGTGCTCAAAGCAAGCTCACAACACAAAAAAAGGTCAGCAGTAGAACTTTTTCCCTCAATCATTTGATACAAGGATTAGCAAAGGATGAACATGTTCAGATCCTCGATGGCATCCAGCATATCGCAGACAAGTCATTACATTATATGGAAGTACTACAGACAAATACCGTGTTGTTGATTAAAAAGGTAGTTGCCATTGTTTTTAGTGTCTTTAGTTTGTATCCTGCTGTATATTGTAAAGCTCCTAAATGTATCTGCAACAAATACACTGCTATTTACTTCCTACTCTTAGAATACCTAGGAAATATATTCTCGAAGCTGTGACCAGTGTCCTTGTTTCTTTAGGAGGGCTGGGAGGCCTTGGCGGTGACCCTTTGCTGACCTTACCCTGTACACAAGAGTAGGTCGTTCATCTGAATTCATAAAAGTATGTATAACGTAGCACCGTGGACTCGCTTGCTATTGGTCACACAGTCATAAATATTTCATTTTAATCAAGGTCTGGTGGGAGAAAGTCTATAAATCAATGCACATGTGCACCTTGACTCTAAAATATAATATATACACCTCCTCTATGTAGAGTTGCAGCACTCAAATGTATCTTACTTATTTCACCCACTTACATTATATAAACAAGACCACGATGGAACCTTAGCATGGAGGGGTTTGACTTGCAGTATTCCAGATTAAGTCCTATTCAGAGTGCACAGCCTCTTTATCATGGGTTAAATAAACAATGAAATGCATGAAGGTTTGACAACAAAGAAAGAAAGAATGAAAGAATGAAAGAAAGAAGGAAAGAAAGACCACATCTTTTAAAGCATCACAATGTCCCTCCGTTGGCTCTTTGTTTGTAGTAAGGGGAGATTCCCTGTCCCCTTGCCAGAGTAGGCAGGGCATGCTTTCCACTGGAGCGCTAATACCTGGGAGTGTGTGCCAAGGTGTCAGGGCTCTGCCACCTTTGAGCTGGAGCAGGGGACTGTCCGTGTGCCAACGCAGTCGTTTGATGTCATTTCACCCACCAGATGAGAACACGCTGGCGTTGAAGCGCCGACTGCCGCCTCTCACCGGTACCAGTCGGTTCTTGCAAGTTATTCCGTCTCTTTACTCAGTCTGTTAAACTTTTTTTTACACTTTTAATAACGCTGGATTACTCCGGTCATATCCCTCTCTCTGGTTGATATTTTCCTTGGATTATCACCAGAGAGTTGAGTCCCCTTCTCTCTGAGTCTCTCTGCCATCTCTCTGAGTGAGTTTTCACTTCCTCATTGTTTCGAATGTTTGGGGAAGGCTTAATTGTTTATCTTTCTTGTTCTCGGTGAGACCTCACAACAGCCTGGTGAATTGAAACCAAGTTGTTCCCCCTATCGTTCTCTCTGTCTGTAAGCCTCGTCTTACTGGTCTTGCTGTCATTTACAATACTCATGTCACTACTTAACCTCATAGCTTTCAAACAGTTTGAATATAAACCTGTCGCTCACCTATCGTCATTGTGGTTTACCGCTCACTCAAACGTAAGGCCTAATGGCCGTTGAATTTTCTGAACAACTGCCACATCTCTCCTGCCACACGGTGCTTGGTGACCTCAATATTCATATGGACACACCTAGTTTAAAGCTACCCTCTGATTGTTCGGACGATTAGATTGTTTCAATATTACCCAACATGTCACATTTCCAACCCGCACACGACTGTATTTTCTTGATTTGGTCTGTTGCAACAGTTTAATTGTTTCTTGTTTATCCTTCACTCTCATGTCTACCTTAAATCAGCACCTTATCACCCAATCCTCTTTAGTTATATCAAAGCTGTTAACACAATATTCCGTCTGATGTAAAAACCAGCCTTCTGACGTCCAAACTGCCCTCTGGCCCAGCTACTGTCTCCCCTGATGCGGCTGACCTTCTGCCCCCTACCTCTGATAACAATTTCTCTGCATTCACCCTGGTTGCCTCCATACATGTCTACACATTGATTTACATACATCATAGTTAATCTATCCCTTCTCCAAGGAGTATTTCCTACTATTCTGTCACACTTTCCCCCTTTTTTTTTTGTTGCAAAGATTCTTGACTGTGTCTGCTGTAATTGTTGGGTTAATGTCTGTTTGCATGTTTGCTGTTTACAATGTGAAGGGTCACTTTGGTTATATGAAAAGTGCTCCCTTCATACACCATATTGTTATTTGTATTATTCCTGGCACTGGCACCTTGCTTACCTGCTCTTTGTTCATTTGTGAACATTGCAAAGTGTACATGTGTTTGTGTGAATGCATTCATAGGTATACCATGCTATTTACAGGTTGCTGTAGTATGCACAGAACTGTTGAGGATGTGTCTTTGTTCCTACCTCTATTTAAAGTAACCCTGTCTTTTCCTCCGTCTGAGTCACGCTCCCTCACTTAACAAACCCGGCTTCCATAAGTCTACAAAATCACAGCACCGTAAAATTTCATTTGGGTTACATTCCAAACCACATGTGGTGGCGCCAAAAGCGAAACACATCTCCCTTCGAATTCCAAATACAAACAAACAAATAATTGAACACCAATATGAACAGGTTCATACATATGGAAGAACAAGCCCTAAACAAATGTTTTGGGCTTTTTTTTCTGCCAAGGGAGCTCATCTTTTCCCGTTATTGGATCGACTTTCGGGGCCTCGGGTAGCATCAAAGATTTAGGTCGGCCGTAGGCTGCTTCCCTTTTGCAGGAGCATTCACACATGAGATTAGGCTGCCTTGGGGTAACTGTGGATTGGATCGGAGACAGACAGGCAAACTAAGCCAACCCCTCCTCTCATCACCTCTCCTTCCTGGTACTGGCTCCCCCGTTCTGAAAGGATTTTTTTTAGCACAGATCCATGGGATTTTACCATTCTTTATGCTACCTCCTTTCTGCTACAATATCTTCTTTGTTTTGTTTTTTTGCCTCGTTTCCAGCGTGTAGTTTTCTCTCTCATTTGCTTTCCAGCGGAGTCTCTCCCATGTCCCGAGTAATCATTGGCAGCCACTGATGAGAAAGGCATAACCTAGCAGGCGCGTGTCCCAGGGAACTCTACCCTGGTTAATTTCATCAGTCACACAGTGAGGCGTCCGCCTTGGAGTCGCGAGAGAGGGAGAGATGATAAAAGAGACAGGTGCAAGTCTGGCAGGATCTCGCGGGGAATCAAATCAATTATGCCACTCCAAAAGAAGTGAGGAGGCCGTGAGGTAGTCCCTTTATTTTATTCTTTTTCCGTACCCCCGCGGCGGAGGCCTCGGCGGCTACGCCGCGGCTAGCTGAATTTTCCGCCCGCCAAGCGTTGAATATTTTAGCCGACGAGGAGGAATTTCCATTCATCTTTACGTCTCCCTCCCTTCTCCCTCCCCTTGAATGTTTCAGACCAGCCGGTGTTCGCTCTGTCCCCCCCCCCCTCCCCGACCCTCCCTCCTCTCTTTAAGTCTTTTTCTCTTTATGTCTAAGACTCTCTCTCTCCTTTGCCTCCCTCTCGCGCTGATCAACCCCTTTCCCCCATCTCTCTCTCCACTCTTCTCTGTGGAAAAAAAAAAAAAGACATGACTGAAATGAGATTAGCGGGGCTGGTTGGGGGAAGCCTTGGCTTGCGGGCCCTTGTGCGTGGCGGTTTTCCTCCACATTTGCGGGCGAGCGAAGGAAGTGGAGAGATATGAACAATCCGAGCAGACCGGAGGGGGGGGGGGGGTAGGGACGAGGGCGAACAATCATTCCCACTGTGCGCCCAGCCCCCCGTGCTAGACTGATTGGTCACAGCCTCTTTGTCTTGACTCAGAGAATCCAATTTTATGACACTATTACAATCAAAAAGTGCAGCTGCGCTGGCCCATGTATTCTTTGGATGTCTTCATTTACCTCCCAAGCATGCAATCCAGCCCCAACGCCACACGTACACTACCTTCATAAATAAGCAAATGCTTAAATAACCCAGATAGCATGAATTATTCAAAGCTTCTACCAACAATGTAGGGGGAATAGAACCTAACAGCCTCTGACAAGAGAGTCGGCAGCCATAAAAAGTAATAAAGATTCCAATAACCTTGGCAAGACAGCAATCACTTCACCTTAATCTAAAGATGCTGAGTGTTTTCCTTGGAAGTGACACTTATGTGTTTGGCGCTGGATGGAATCACAGGCACGCCACAGCTTCAATTTCAATCCCGTACTCTTGGCGAACGCCAGTCGCATTCTTTCCCCCCGCCAATGCAAGCCTCGTCCTCCTAGAGGCCTGCGGACGCAGCCAGGTCGTAACTCAGTTGTCAACTGGAGACTAGCGTCCTGCTCACTGGCGCTTGGCTATGAGGTAATCACAATGATGCTGACAAAAGGTCAAGTATGATTGGTTGGCTGGTCTGACCATATGTGAGCTCATGTCTCACTGATGATGTGATGTCTAAGACCCCTGTTGTAAACGAGGCATTAAAGCTGAAACAAATCTAACAACTAGCGGGGGGGAAAAATCCTTTCAATTTTATTACAGCGTTTATTAACACGCTAACAGGAGACTTAAGTAAGCACCTCCCATTTTAAACCCATGCACGCATAACTCTTAACCCCACACAAACACATCAAGACAGACGCACACACCTGGTCACATTGCATTTGCATGGATTGTCTTAATCAACTGAGAGTAAGGTGACACAATGGGGTGATTGTCTGATGTGCGAGTTCCCAGTGGTGGCAATTACTGACCAATGTTTGGGTAGGCACATCTAAACAAAGGAAGGCAATTAAGTTTTACCATAAATATTTCAACCAATGTACATTAGAGGGAAGAGCACAACATGGCCCTTGAGAGACAGAGATGAGTGGATGAAAACAAGGAAATAAATACAAGAGTTACAAATAAGGCAGCCAGCCACCATAGAAGAAGACGGGGAGTTTGGTGAGAGATCGAAAGAAATGAGCAGGCTGACAAGCCGCTCTTACATGTTTGGTAAAACACAAAATAAAAAGTTTCTTTGTGATAAAATGTTTGAGCTATTGCTTTGCTGATTGGAATACTGTCCCATTTTCAAACCGACCAATGGCTGGTATGTCTTTTATAAGGCAAACACTGTTGATTTGTGTGGCATTGGAAGACTCTGTCATCAAAATGTCTAGCCAAAGCTAAACTGAACCTGTTTTATTACATCTCATGTTCAAGAGTTTTACTTGTGACACATGCACAAAATATTTCCCAATTTTCAAACAGAGTTCCTGTTCTAAACAAAAATGTCCTTAGAAAGTCAGTGTCGAACGAGAACTCCACTTGAACTTGGACCTTTCTCCCAAATGTCAAGAGAGGGGAGCACTCTTTTTTTATATTTAGTTCCATCGTTCAAAGTCCATCAGAGACCTCTTGTCTGGCTCTCAAAGGAAAAAAACAACGGCCGCAACAATCATCGAGCCGCGGCACCCTTGGACATCTGCCGAAGCTTTGGGGCGAACCATCGTCCATTTTGTCTCGCTGCCCACTCCACCGGATTGCCACGGGCTACGGGGCGGAGAGGGAGGAGGGGGAGGGTGTCGCAATCAGCCCGCTATCACAGACAAGCAATTGTAAAGGGTTGGACTTTTTTTTTTCCAGTGGGGTGGAATTTGTTTTTGCCGAGATCGATAACAGTGGACGGTTTGTTGAAGGAGGGAGTGGAAGAAGAGTGAAGAGGCTTGAAATTCGCCCTGCAGACTGACAGAGGGGTTTTCTCCTTTTACTCCAGCTAATCCCCCGAGGAAGGTTGCTCTGATCCCCTCTTAAACCCTTCTTCTCTCCGAGAGCGGAGCACATCCTTTCTGACGCGCGATAACAGGACGGGACTCGAGATTCACGCGAGACGCTCCCATCCCCGGCACATACTCACACAAAAAAAAAGTGATCCAGCTCAATCGGGTTTTTTCTTACCGGCTGTTATTTCCTCCAGCTCATGTCTTGAACTGATGAGGCACTGGAAAAGGACCTCCATGAGATCCCATGGACATTTTCTGTGTGTAAAGCTTTGTTATCGTGTGGACATTTCGCGTTGATAGATTCGGATGAAAAGGTTCTGGACGAACTCTTTCTATCTGTGCAAGATGAGTCTTTATTCTGAAAGCTGACCATTGGTACTCCTGACCCATGCAAACCAGCACCGCATCATTTTCTACACACCCCAGAGCTCCCAATGGATCAAAGTGCTCTCCATGTCATATAAAATAAGAGCTCATGTTGAACGTTCAAAGGCTCTATTTTCACTGTGGTTATTGGCATAAAACACATTAAAACAATAATAAAAGGGACAAGAGTGAAATCTTGCCACTGGAGCCACACAGATGTGGCTCTGACGTTGACAGGGGCCTCAGTCATTTCATCCACCCTCCTTTCTCCCACTGCTTGGTGGTCAGAGAATAAAAGCCACTCAGAAACAACATTCAACCACAACGGATGCACAGGAAAGTACCTACAGTAAATATGGCCATCTTCGATATTCCCCAAGGCATGGAGTAATGGAGCCATTTGTGCACGCTAACCATAATGTTCCTACGGAAATGACTAAATATTGTTTACAGCAATATTATGAACGCCATTTCCCAGGCTGTATTAAAGAGAAGTAATAGGTATGTAATAGGACAGAAAGAGGAGGACAGATGAAAGAAAGTATTGGACATCCAAACAGTTACACCCAGGAGAAGAGGTGAGTACACACCAGTCACAGGTGGGACTTGGCTTGTTCTGTCAGGAGTGTTCTCTGTTCTGCCAGGACATTGATAATATGGTTATTATCAAAGCAGCAATAAGTAAAAAAAAAACAACAACAAAGCTTTTAGTGCCCTCTGCACCATCAGTGAAAATTAATGAAAGCATTGATTAGTGAATCAGGGCAGAAACAAATTTACACTTAGCAAAGTTCAATTTGTCGCATGCCGTCGGAGGTTGTTGCTCGAATGTCATTACCATAGATTGTTATGCGCCACATATCCTCAAGGAGTTTATGATCCATGCAAATGGAGGAATCCGCATATTGTTGCATATTTCGTTGCCTAATGGATGCCCACATCCCTGTGTGATAGCAATAATAACAATATTTCTAGCTCCCTGCCAAGCCAACCTTTGACACCTTTGCATACTTACACAGTGTGAATCTGGCAGAATGAAGTGCCCGGAATAGTGGGTTATGTGTTAGCCTGTGAGCATGGCACCGCAGAAAGACAGGGGTAGGAAGGAGGCAGCCTAGCCCCTCAAGCTATACTCCTGGGATATCCTTATGTGGATGACCTTTTACATGTAAACACACACACACACACACACACGCATAAAATATACGGTCATACATGGCCAGTCCCACACACATGTGCACACAGATGACCTCTAACCCCCCCAGGCATAGAGATTAATCTTCCTTCTGTGAGATGAATGTTCATGATCCTGTTTGCTACGCGTAGCCTGCGGAGAGCAGCGGTGTTAGCATACAATATATGACACCCCATGCCTTGGGGTTTGGACACAAGCCATGGACTGTATGTGTATTCATGAGAGCCAGTCTCCACCATGCAGGGTGAGGTCCTAACAGACAGACCTAATATTAGGGGGGTGATGGTATATCATGGCTTGGTTTGTTATTTATTCCTGCAGGCTGGAGGGTGAAAATGTACTGCTGACCATATCAATTTATAAAGTAATAAAGACGGTAGAGTAAATGTGAAATATACTATAAATATATGTACATGTTTTTAACAAGTGTTTTACTTCACTATACTTTCTCACAATGGCCATGGGTTTTGAGCTAGAGATTCGGAGATAAAAAAGTGAAACCTGTCTATGCAAAGCTCCTTCTGTGGCCATTTTGTGTTGTGAAGTCCACTTGACCATAGGCGCATCTCTTCAAGTACCCCTAAAGGGTGCATTTACAGGTAGAGAAAAGGCGACGGAACGAGACCACGGAGGGTACGAGATGTGTTTGAGTGAAAGTGGAGCACGAAGGGCGTGATGCAGAGGGTGAAGAAAAAAAGCTGTAATTACTCAGAGAGAAAGGTCAAGTTGTTTGGGCGGGTTTGTAATTAGCTTTGTTTCTGCTAGCAGAACAAACAGAGCAGTCTTTTGTGAAATTGGGTTAGAAAGGTTACAGAGACCATTATGGGTGGAGGATTAGCTGTTCGCTTACTGCTGAACGACTATCTCTCCGCAGCTGCTCTGTTGACAAGTCAAGATGTCGGCAACATGCTCGCACTTAACGATTCGTTAAGTGGTACAACGATATTGTGGTAGCACAGCAAGCTTGTTTGATTAGCATATTTAAACACTATGTAGGAACTATACAATTGACATTAAGTCAAGAAGTTGTTGTAATATATTATAATATAATAATAATACCAATGTACAAAAACATACCAACATTTAATACTTTCTGGTTTATAAAATGAGAGATGACAAAGTAGGACATAATATGAAATAAAGTTGACTGGAATTGCTCAAAAGCGTTGGCAAATAATATGCCTACTCACAATCATTTACTTCAAAGTCCCCTGGAAGATAATGTCAAAAAGGTTGGCAAAGAACCTTACCTTTTCCTGTAAATGTTTTAGCAAAAAGATTGTGTTGCCTACGAACATTTCTTTTCTACTTCTCAATGCTAATTATCGAGTGCAACAAATTAATATCATTCTTAAGACTTGTCATCCAAATTTCTAACTCTCACTGTTCAACATCTGGCACCATTTTGCGATAATATTTTAACAAGGATCTCTGGTAGCTTTTACGAATGACGAAGGACAAATCTAACTATTCTGTCTAAGGACGGTCGACACCATGTAATTAGGCGTTTAATCTTTCCAAACCTGTGTGATAAATTAATTGCATGATATTAATCACCCATGCTTAGCACTTCTCCCAGATACTGTAATTAGGGTCAATATAAATAAATCAAGGAATGTAGGATTTAATGTAGGCAGCCAACATCACTCAGAAAACGATGTTGCTGTGAATGGAAACCTGTGCGTTTGTACCAGTACCTACTATTTACTTTGGATGGAGAAAGATTGAGACAGACTTATTGAATGGCACACCCCAGTGATTATTTATGAGTGTTGGGCACAGGGAAGGATGGATGACTGCACAACCCCCCCCCCACCACCCCCTCTTTCTGGAAAACAACAGTTGTGATTCGTGTTGTTTTCCTCCGGTGCAGAAACCTACAAAGTCAGTCATTGAAACGAATGATGCCTCTCAGGGCGCCTAGCCCGCCGGGGCCCAGCAGGATGGCTAATGTGCTTGATTGAAAATGAGCAGAGCAGGAAGCTTGCTACAGTGCAGAATCATAATACAATTAGTCCAAGAAGATTGCCACATTACTCTTGTCCTTGTCATAGAGCACAAAGAGATGGCTGTCTTTCTCTCTTCCCTAAAGCTGTACCCCCCCCCCCCCCTCTCTCCATTTTTTCCATATCCATCCATCTCTCTTTCAGACACAAACACAACTGGCATTGTGAAATACAAAGTCAAGACATGATTCTGAAATTCTCTAGTGGATGAAAGAATACTTTCGATCTGACATTAGGGATCTGTACCATTCTGAGCATTTTCACAAAGATTTTTAAATTCTATAAAATACTGATAAGTTTTCTCTGCATGCGGAAACAGGATCTATATTTCTGACGATGAGAAATTAACAAAAACTGTTAATAGGGGAACTTCTGTTCTTCAAAATCGTGAGCATTGTCTTGGCCATGTATAGCGCTGTCAAAATGTTAATGCCTCGAAGGGATTTGGATTGCAATATTGCTCTCTCTCTCC
>JAVQIZ010199639.1:0-10506 GCA_036023535.2 Galaxias brevipinnis
AGGGGTAGCTTGATTGAGCAGCACAAAGTCATTAACTTGCTGCCAGGTTTCCGTTAGACACATAAAGTCTACTTCGTGATCCGTGACAACCTCATTTATAAATACAGCCTTGTTGTTGAGCGAGCGTGTATTCAGCAGCGCAAACCTAGCAGTGATGTTATGGGTGGGGGACGAGACCGATGCCAAATAACTGTCAGATTTAACTAAGGGTATTAGATTGCTCAAATTAGCACCGACATGTTTAGAACTTGTAGTAGAAGTGCGTTGGTTACAGATGCGCTTTGTCTTCCTGATGGAGGGAATGGAGTACTCCAATTCTGAGGGAAAAAACTGTCGTCCGGAACCTCTGTGGTCGTAGCTGGGACGGCGACGTAGTCCAAGTTTCTTGATTAATGAGGAGCAGGTCGGAATGTTTTGGTTATTAAAATTATGCAGTTCATCAAAGGAGTAGCACGGTGCCATGCCAGGTAGAGAAGATGCCAGCTGCAATTACCGGCCGGTTAGCAAAAACAAGCAGTAGAGAGTCCAAGGCAAGGCTAGGCTGTCAGCCTAGCAACCACGATAACAAATCCCTAGCGACGGCTAGCCAACGTTTGCGAGGATAAAAACAAGTGTCAGTTAGTTGAAAAAGAGCGAGAAAAAACAAAAACTTTGAGAGCTAAATATAAAACGAATTACACTGCAATCAGCATGAAAATAAGAAAATAAAATAATACACAGATGATAGATTTGATAAAATGCTGTGGAAAAGCGGCGAACAAACAAGGCCAGCGTCCTCTCCTTACAGCGTCGCTTAGCAACCAAAGGACCAAAAGACCCTGTCCTTTCACCTTCTGTCAGTGCTCTGACTATCAAAACTTGACAGGGACGGAAGTGAGTCACGTGACCGATCGCACGTCATGTGCTCATCTGAAATGTAAATCTCTGGTTTGAAGTGAAAATACGATTTCTGTTAAAGTAGTCATTCAAGTTATTCTGCGGGGAGTGTTTTTTGCTTTAAGCCAACATAAAAAATATAGCTTTCAACCAGAAATCATGATTTTGAATTGGACCAATGTAAAAATATACTTTAGATCAATGACACAGTCATTTCACTTTTTTCAGTGTACCTCTCTGAGCTCCTCCAACCCTACACGCCTTCTCGTACCCTCCGCTCCTCTGACTCTGGTCTCCTCACCACCCGCAAAACCAGACTCAGTTCCATGGGGGACAGAGCATTCAGTGCTGCTACTCCAATTCTCTGGAATTCCATGCCCCCTGCAATTCATTACTCTGACTCCAATCACATTTTCAAATCCCGCCTCAAACCCCACTTGTTTTCCTTAGTTTACCCCTAGTTTAGGCTATTGGACTTTTTTTGGTGGGCCGCAGAGCACCGTTTAGTGGGCTGCGGAGGCAGCAATAGTCCCACTAATAGTAATAGAGAATTTTTTTTTTATTTAGTTTGTGTATGTGCTCAATAGTTCAAAACGTCAAATTAAAATGCACAATTTCAATTACTTAATTAGGCTACGTTTGAATATCCACGCTAATCACAACACATCAGGACCCAAACATATTTTGCGTTAGTATTAGCTAGCGTTCGCTCAGCTGCAGTGATTCAAAATGGTTAGTTTTTTTTACAGAAAAAGTGATGTGGTTGACAGTAAAAGCTCCATAGTGTGTGGTGAGGAAATAGGACCCCTGAATACATTCAACTTGGATTCACAATATACTCATATCCAAAAGCAAATGTGTGAATGTGTGAGAAATGTGAGGTGTGGTGTGAGAGCGTGTGAAGAGGGTCATTTGCGTGTGTCTCAGGCTCAATGTGTGAGAGTTGGCAGCCCTGTTATGTTTATTTTTTCAATTTATTTTTGGAAGGTGGTCTTCGGAAATATTTCAACAATCAGAAGTGGGCCTTGAACCCATAGATATACATAGATCCCTCGAAGGCTGCTGCTGTATAACGCCGCTATGAGTCTGCAGGGCCGCCATCTTCGACCGGGCAAGATCAGCGGGTAGACAAATACGATGTGTATTGAGAGGAGGCAACGAAGCAGACAAAATCGACTGTAACTCGCCTTATTCTGAACTGTTTTCATGAAATTTATTTAGTTATAAAGGTGGGCAATTGAGCATGTCATGGGTTACTTCTTGGTATTAAATTCAGTTACTGGGGGTTGATCTAATCAGATCTATGCATTGACCTTTTGAATAGCCACAACTTACAATGGGACATGAAGGCTACAATTTATAAATAGGAAACATCAGGTGTAAATGATTTAGAATATCAGATTTTGTGAGTTTTTCTAAACTATTTTCTAAATCTATTATATTGTGTTATATTATCTATTATATTATATATATTATTATATTGATCTTCGGTAATTAATTTATTATTAGGCTAATATCACAACGATGTCAGGTCATTTTTTCAAGATAGTTTGAAGCAATATTTCACGCTCACTTCCTTGCATAACCAGTGGCATTGTTTCAAGCAGTTTACCTTGCTCAAGTCTTGACTGTTGCCAAATGGTGACCATGTAGTTGCACGTCAAATCCCAATTCGCGGGATTTATTGTACATATCTATGCTTGAACCCCTGTTCTATGCCATGTACGGTGACCTTAGGTGTCTAGAAAGGTGCCTATATAAATTAAATGTATTATTTTAAAAAAATTATAATTTTAAGGATCAACTATTTAAATTGTTCATTCAGATAGACAGTTGAGTAAACTATAGAAGTGTACATTTTGCTCTTTGCGTTGGTTGCCAGTTAGATGTCAGTGATCTCCTGGCATGACTACCACCGTTGCTTCACCGTTAATCAGAACACTACACTGCCTACTTCTTCCCGCATTCAAACTGACTTTCACAATTCTGACAAGGACATTTTGTGGAGAGCAGTTCTTAATCACTGAATGGATCTCGGCCCAAATCAGCATTCCATAATTCAGCTGAAGTAATGAGATACATTTTTCTGTTTTAATGCACATTCAACACCAGTACCACAGCAGTATATATTGTCCCCCTAGAGGCTGGTGAAAAGCTGTGACAAGCGAAAGCAACATTCTCTCAAGTCCCTTTGTCACCCCTGATGCTTAAAACGAATAAAGTTTGTAGGGGAGAGAGAATGAAAGAGAAAAGTAAAGAAGAAAAACAAGGGAGGGAAGAGGGGGAGTGCAAAAGGCAAAAAAAAAAGGGAAAAAAAAGAAGCAAGTTTGCTACAAAAAAAGTAGTTTGACAGAGTAAGAACTTGTGTGATAGCCAAACTCTTTGGTGTGGGAAATCAAAGATATGCTGGCTTATCATTTCCCTTCTCGTCTTGCTTCTATCCTGCAGAGACGTAGACACAGGTGTAGCCACAAGGCAGAGGAGAGCAGCTTTAATGTCCCCCTATCACTAACATGTTTGATGTGCCTCCTTGGCCTCCTTATTGCTCCTTTTGTCAGCCTGAATATGGAGTACACTGACTGTTGCGCCAAAGAAAAAAGCTTCCTAAGTTATGCAGAATGTCCAGCAGCAAACTCCCTTAGGTAAACCTAAGTCACAAAAATGTGAAGTGTACATATTTGATTGACACTGCAGTACAACATATCTGTCCATTTAGTACAGCAGTGTTTGGGATGTGAAGTGAGGGGTGTGTACTATACAACCCTACCATCTGGGAGATTCAGGATAAGAGACCACACCTGCTTTGAAGAAAGACACTAGATATCATGCCCTTTGACATTATAATCCAAAACTATCCCTATCCTAACCTTTTCATCCCACTTAGGAGAGGAATGTTCAAACTCCTGTCATGACTGCAAGACCCTTAATATGCAGAGAGAGAATGACGTTATTTCAGTTATTTGTTGCATTCTCCAAATAATGCCATAGCAGGAGACACGCAGTGTGGTTTATTACAATAACCCCTATACCATTAAAGTATGACAGGAATTGCCTACAGTAAGCCTTCCATTGGTCCTGCCAAATGAAAAGGGCAGGATTAGGTGGCTGCAGATACTGTGTAATTATCCAGTTTAGGCCTGTGATGACAGGATTAGGAAAAGCTTTAGCTGGCTGTTTGAAGGAGGCTTCGCCCAGCTAATGCATTCCCATCCTAATAGAGGAAGAGAGGAAGAGAGGCAGATGCTGGACGGAGGGGTGGGTGTGTTTTTTTTTAAAGAGAGAAAGAGAGTATGGTGAAAATTAAGAGAAAGAAAGATGGGGTGAGGGCAAACAAAAGGCAGAAGGAATCAGGAGCTGAAGAGGGGGATTAAAGAAGGTGGAGAGAGCGAGAGAAAGGGGTAGGGAAAGGCAGAGACTGTAATAATAAAGTAATAAACGATTCATAGCTTTTCAGTGTTTACCCAACTCAGCAATTATTCTCCCCATGTTTATGTAATGTGTAAACAATAGGACCCTTCTGATTGTGGCACCAGGACAATGGTCCACCCTGGCACATTACTGACTATGAGGCTTTTCAAAGGGACCAGCTTTTCTGTGTCCTAATAAGGAAATAATATGTCACATATCATCCAACGGCTCAGCCACCTTCAGAGCCAATGGATTGCATGCTTCCGAGTTATTATTTAAGCAAAACCCTTGTTTGACATTTTAGTCTCTCACTAAGGGTTTGCAACAGAGATAGAAGCAATTTGAGTCAGACTATGTTTTTATTATGTACAAAAAGATAAGCTTGTCTCTTCAAGTTCATTTGTTACAGAGATAGGAAATAGGGCTTGGTGATTTATTTTAGCTCTAGTGAAGCTCACATATCTATTATGTGGTGGCTGTAATGCTGATACTGTACAATGCTCATCATACTAATTGATAATGATATGTCATTATCAATCATATCTCTGATTTGATAATTAGTTATTTTAGGAACATTGCTTAAAGCATTCAGAGATTATTTCGATGAATTTGTCCTTTGTCTTTGTGTTGGTACAATTTGCTAGCCAGGTAACGATACTGACTGCTGCCACTCCCTTTACAATGTGAGGCTGGCCAGGCACTCAGTGAGCATGTTTGACCGTAACACTTTACCCTGCAGTTAGTCACATGGTTTGTAGCTGGCTAAACTACATCCTGCACATCTCATTGGACCAGCAGAACAATCAACATCTATTAGTACACAGCTTTGGCTGGTCTAATTTTATTAGTTCATAACTATATAAAATCAGTTACGCTTCAGATCTGGAAAAGGCTGTTGGTAAATATAGGACCTAATGACTTTAGAACTGTTATGAGGTACAGAGCAAACCCAACTGCAGGACACAGACACTGAAGTCAATGGATGAAGGTTAAGGGTTAAGAGTTATGCTTAGGTATAGCCAGGCTGTACAGAGAGAAACGATTAGTCAAAACAGGAACAGATACGCAAATGTCTCCCAAGTCACCAGGTACTGGGACCCACAGCTTCGACGTCGCACATCCAGCAGCTGCAGGACGGTGTAGGCCGGATGGTCGTTGATGATGCTGGGGCGAGGAGGGAGCTAGTGGACACCAGTTTCAGCAGGGAGATGTGGAAGGTGTGGGGAAAGCTCATATGACAACAGATGGGTTAATGATACAGATCGTCTCAAACAGACCAATGTTCTGGGGTGGGAGTTCTCTGGGAACAGTTTGCAATGGTAGGTCCTTCTATGACAATCTAAGCTTCTGTCCTGGCTGGTAGGTGGGTGCCTGGGTCTGGTGGTGGTCGGCGATTGCATTCAGTGGAGCGGCTCAGAGTGGCATGCACATCCTTCCATACTCGGCGGCAATTACAGAGATTATCTTGAATGGAGGGAACAGTATTGTCATCCTCCTGGGCAGGAAACAGAGGTAGTTGGTAGCTAAGGGAGCACTCGAAGTGGGACAAACTTGTGGCTGCGCTGGACAAGAAGATATGCATACTGCTGGTCTGTGACTGATAACCAGAGGAGAAACTCACTAAGGGCTGGACAGAACACCTTCTACAGGTGAGAAATGTACCGGGGTCCACGGTCAATGACGATACACACAGGTATCGCATGAAGACGGAAGACATGGTGGACGAGGAGGTCAGCCATTTCAGAGGCTGTGGGAAGTTGGGTTAGAGCGACAAAGTGCACGGCTTTAGAGAATCTGCCCACAATGTTGAATATTACAGTATTATCTTGGGAATATGGAGGACTGGTTACAAAGTGTGATGTGAGACCATGGATGGCTGGAGACGGCTGACCAATGGCTGGCCTTGAAGATTAGCTTCTTCCCTCCCCTTCATCCTCTATTGACGACCATTCATAATTTCATTTTTATTTTTTATATATTTTGAAATTAAATAAGTTAATCTTTGCGGTGCGAAGTTTGTTACAATCTAAGATAGATAGTAATTGTAAATGTAATTAATAGTTATTAGAACACCTGTAAACATTACACTATGGTCATTTATCAGACACTTTTATCCAAAGTAACATAGAATGAAATGACAGTTGCACACACAAACACAGAAAGACCGTCAGGGACGATACTGGAGCCGTGGCCGGAACAAAAACGAGGTGTTGTCACACTGTGTCATCTCCTATCTGAGTGATCATCATTGAACATACTGTAGTCCCTTGGTGTGAAGATGCTAAACTATTCGTCTGGTTCTGTACTACACCTTCACACAGTCTGTGATCTCATTCTGTAGTAGATGCTAAGCTATTAGTCTGGTTCTGTACTACACCTTCACACAGTCAGTGATCTCATTCTGTAGTAGATGCTAAGCTATTAGTCTGGTTCTTTCCTACACCTACACACAGTCTGTGATCTCATTCTGTAGTAGATGCTAAGCTATTAGTCTGGTTCTGTACTACACCTTCACACAGTCTGTGATCTCATTCTGTAGTAGATGCTAAGCTATTAGTCTGGTTCTGTACTACACCTACACACAGTCTGTGATCTCATTCTGTAGTAGATGCTAAGCTATTAGTCTGGTTCTGTACTACACCTACACATAGTCTGTGATCTCGTTCAGATCTGAAAGCCCACTGCCCTCACTCTGTAACTCGCTAGCTAGCATATGTTAGCTTGGCTCTTTCTCGTCTTCTCTTTAATTGTTGTACCTTTAACCTGCTTTCAAACAATGTAGCTTTGCAGAAACAATACCACTTGGGCCAATTATTATATTATACAGTCCCACTGAAGTCTCAACCAACAACAGATGGCAACAAACTGCAACGCTGGATGGTGTTTATTGGATTCTGTGCTTTCAGTCACACAGAGAAAGGGATGGAAAGACATGATGAGATGATACCAGGCAGAATGAAAAAGATCTACCATGAGGTTAAATAGAGAAATATTCTTAAGCATTGTCTTATGCTATGTATTCGTTGTTGATTATTTACTTTTTATTTACTGTAAGCGACACCACTAACTTCAAATCCCCATCTCAATAGCAGCCTGACACAGTTTAATAAAAAAGATTATGGTTGAAAATCGTTGTTTCATCGTTGTTTGAGTGCATATTGAGATATAGTGTGAAACACACGCCCACAGCATTTAGATTGAAGGTTCTAAGCGATGTGCATCAGTGTTCAAAGCTGGTAAAAGCATGCATTGGACCTCTTCTGTGATGCCATACCGAGTTTGAGAGGTGAGGATCTAAGGTAAAGAGGGGGACATGACGTGGAAACCTCTGTGAACATATGTTTCATTAAGATAGAAATGGTGATTGGAGACTGGCATTGAGAAATTGGAAATAGGGAGAGCGAGTGAGAAATGAGACAGTGGGGAGAGAGAGACATCTACTGTACTGGGACTGCACTGGTCCCTTTAGTAGTGACCATGAGACAGTGGGGAGAGAGAGACATCTACTGTACTGGGACTGCACTGGTCCCTTTAGTAGTGACCATGGCCAGCCCGTTAGTGATGCTGCAATGAATTGCTTGCTTTGTTCTGAAAACACATTGTTTAGTTTAAAAATCAAAACGAAAAATGAAACAAAGATCAGAAAGTTGACAGAAATCAATCAGACTTTCTTAAATGAAGTTAGACATAAAAAACACTGCCTTTGAAACCATCTCACGACACAGAGACAGGATTACAGGGATCTGGATTCATTGTGACAGAGAAGACAAGACAGTAAGTAGGCAGGTCAAATATATTGATTGACAGTTTAAATTCAATGTACTACCAAGTCAATTCAAGTGTTGATACTTCATTTATTTATATTTTATCTGAAACCATTTGTTAGAACAGACGTAAGTTTAGGACGGGACAGTAAGGACATGTCCATACCGATGGTGAGGGACCACTAAATTGCCCCTACCTATAATTTCTTATATAGTCCCCTCCTATGTCTAAACCGAACCTATGACCTTGTTTGGTAGTGTCTCTTATTAGATTATTTTGCAGAAAGTCGTCATCAACATTAATCAATGTTTATGCAAACGATAGGCTTTTTGTGTTAAAGGCAAGGATCAAAGGATTGTTCTGTTGCCCATACTAACACATAGACGATGTCATTCCTGGTAGGTATGAGAAAGGGTTTTATTCAATACTGGTTTTTGAATTTACTTTTAATATAATACAAAAAATTGTTTGTTAAACAATTTAAACCCCTTTAATATAGACATTTTGCCATGAAGGAACAGACCCGATATTAAATGTGGGTTATCTGTAAGTTAGCACAAGCTTTATGGTTAACATTGATCATTTATGACACTAAATAATACTCTACAATGACTCAAAAGACTCAACAGAGACATATGTAAAATTGTGTCTATTCAAACAGTTTGCAAGCGTCACTCATCTCAATTTTCTTGACATCTGCGTTATATAGCTTCCTTTGTGTCTCACATTGCACTAATTACATTTGAACTGCCTACACTGAGGCTGAAGGGGAGCTAGCGCACACACACTGGCAGTCAAATACGCTGCTGCAATAGCAGGCTAACACACAATCTAAAGGCACACACCTCTCCACCCTTTTACAATGTGATTACATACCATTCAGTAAGTTGCGAGATAATTGCATGTCCCTGCAGCGGTTTCACTCCACAAATTACAGGATGACTCTAAAGGAAAGGAAAGCAATTCGACAATACAAGGCTTCCAAGTGTAACATTAAAGTGATGACAGCACAGTGGGAGTGAAGCTAATATATGCATATTATATTACAGTGCAATGGAAACTTTCACTCTCTGTTTCCCATTTTGATAAGGAACAAAGAGTGAGTCTCTCTGTAACTTGTGCAGACAAATGACCTTTTAGCACAGACATAAAACACAACTTCATATGCATATCAAACACACACACACACCACACACACACACACAAACAGCTGTAGGAACTGAAGTTTGAACAATTATCCATCCCCAGAGACGGATATAAGATATAATCTATACTCTATAGTATATACAGTATACAGTTAAACTGCTTAGAAAAGTAGTTTTCAAAAGGCCAAAGAAGAATTGATTGAACGTATAATATTTTTGGCAAAATAGATTACAAAATATATACAAAATTATCCAACTGAAAATCCCGCAATGATCAACATTGAAACTCATTGCAGTTGTGTTGTAGTTCGACACTATTACCTTACAAACTAGATGAAAACCAATTAATAAAAAAATTGTTTTAATAAAAAAAATGTAATAACTTATAATAATAATATTTATGACAAAAGCAGATGGGTATGCAGTCACAGCATTCTGTCTTAGTTATAATTTAGCTCTGCTAATGGTTATTTATATTTGAGACACTGCTTAAATTAACCGATCAATCTGTGTATGGATCTGTCCACACTCTCTTCTGTCACTATAGTGCATGGAACAAGTACAAGGTTACTCCCTCAACGACCACTTCAACAAAAAGGCACATCGTCAGGCCTTTTCCTTTCAATAGCACTGTCCAAGGAATAAAATATCCTTCAAGTCATACCCCTGCTTTAAGCTAAACAGATAAATCTTGACATGAGCAGCCCCTAAACATACCCAACTGGCGTGTGCGTATCAATCCCATCTCTGTTTTGTGCTCTTATTAAACGACTGCCGATCGAACCTTGAACCGATTGAGGCTGACAAGGTGTGGGGAAGCGCTCCGAGTTGCACCGTCCAGTAAATCTCGTCGACACGGCGATGCTTCATCTGAGGGACTCTACATCTCGTTGGGAATAGAAGCATAAATCGTAGGGCCTTTGTAAAAGGGGAATAAGTCAGTGCCACTTTACAGATATGGCTGTAAAATATGCGGTGCTGAATCTATTAGGTCACCTGGATGACACTGGAGGAGATACATCAGTGCAGAGTGGAGGGATGCACAGAATAAAAAAGAAAGGTAAATAAGAGGGAAAGAAAGAGACAATGAGAAAGATAATGACTGAAAAGATTATATTGTTA
This sequence comes from Galaxias brevipinnis, assembly GCA_036023535.2. Lineage (NCBI taxonomy): Eukaryota > Metazoa > Chordata > Actinopteri > Galaxiiformes > Galaxiidae > Galaxias > Galaxias brevipinnis. Next base: position 10,317 of record JAVQIZ010199639.1, read on the forward strand.
GGTAGCTTGCAAGAAAAGATAAAATAAAGGAAAATAGTAAAAGGAGGAGAGGATGTGGTGAGGAAACAAAGGGAGACCTGTAAGGACCACTAAGAGTCACATAGAGGAGACCTGTAAGGACCACTAAGAGTCACACAGAGGAGACCTGTAAGGACCACTAAGAGTCACACAGAGGAGACCTGTAAGGACC
>JAVQIZ010199661.1:0-10819 GCA_036023535.2 Galaxias brevipinnis
TATCAATGCTCTTGGCTAAATCAAAAAAGCCATTCACTGCAGCTGTGGAGCTTATTATTCTGCTGCTGCTATTCTTGCTGAAACGATGATTGACAGCAAAAGTACAGATGTACTTAAGACAGTATCAGTGAATTGTAATTATGGGAGAAAGAATGTCAGAGAGGCAAATTAACTGGTTCCCCTCATCTTAACACTTACTTTACTACTGGTGATTTTGACAGAGCTCAACGTTTGAAAATAGTAGACATTTAGTCAAATTGATCGGTGAATTAAAGTTGTACATTCCTGACATAGAAGATAAGTCTACTGACCTTAATTGGGTACATAATCCATTCATGTTTGACATATAAAACAGCAATATTCCTGCCAGTGTGCATGAAAAACTGTTGGATGTGTGTGTCCTCTGACTATGGCCTGAAGATTAAATATTCAAAAACAACTCTCTCACAGTTCTTGTCACTTGTGCAGAAGGAATATCCTGATTTAGGGAAAACAGCTCTGGATGAAATGCAGCCGTATGGATCTACATGCTTATAGGAAGAAACAGTTTCAGCATCAGCAATGACCCAAATCAGGACAAAACAAAGAAAGAGACTAGACCTGGAACAAACGTTGATCACTGCTGTGGCACCACTGTCCCCCAGTATCACCAAGCTAATAATGAGTGTAAAACAAGGCCAAGTGTCACATTAATTGGTGAGCAGCACTAAGTTGTGTCACAATTGCATTTAATGATCATGGCCAGTAAGGAGGTACTTCAGACTGGGAAATGTGATTGGGAGTACAGTTACAACATAACAAAGGTCGAGAACCACTGGTCTAGCCTACCTGGTGTTACCTGGCATATCTATATTTATATATTTAGTTTGGAGTTTCAACACTGACACTACCATTCCCGTTGTCCTTGCACAGCTATTACGATAACCGTGCAAATGTTATTCCCTAACATCTAAAAGTGTGTATCAACTGAAGATAGACCAGGGTAGACAATGAGAGAAAGAGATTAAGATAGAAGGTAAGGAGGGTAGTAGAAGAGAGGGGAAGGGAAAGGATGGAGATGGGAGGCTAAAAAGGAGAGAAAGCCAAATTATAGGAGGGAAGGCTGTAATTTATGATTCCTGGCCTCTGTTCAAAGAAGATGAAATGATAAGAGAGCAGACTGAGACAGCTAGGGATGAAGAGGGAGGATGAGAGGAATGGCAATTAGTGCCTGTACGTTAAAAGCCATAATATTACATTTTCCTGAACAAGCTAAAAGCTAGGCCGGAATATTGTTGTTAGTTCAGCAGTGCAATTCAGATTCAAATAATTACTACAGAGGTAGTCTAGGGGTGATTCAATTTCCAATCCGAGAAACTTTGATACAGAGGAAAATGTGCCAAAGAGGTTTACCCACTTTCAACACGGCCTGGGGGAACATTCAACGGTCCTCTGGTTATAGTACGACTAATCTGTGCATCCCCATCTGTAGCTCCGCTCTGCTCTTCTGTTAAATCCTTCTCATCTGCGGATACAGCTGGCAACTCCAGCTTATGGCCAATAAGGATGACTAGGCCTTGAGCTCAAGTTTGTGTGTGCGGGCTGGTGTTAACATGTATGTGTTTGTGTGTGTGTGTGTGTGTGTGTGTGTGTGTGTGTGTGTGTGTGTAAGTGTATTTTTGTGTGCCATATAGCGGAGATAATGTAATGTTAAAAAACATCAATAATGTTTACAATGGCATGCAGCGATAACAGGACGACACCATCAGTGATAGAATTGACCATCTTTCATCTCCTGGCTAACTGTATAATTAGTCAAACGTGTGGGGCTCTCTGTTCCAAACCCCGACACTGTCACGCTGTGCTGCAGTCTCAGTCTCAACAGAAAGGGAGCCAAGATTCCACCCGGGTCAGTATGGAATGCTGAAGTTATGGTTGTGTAATATAGTGGTCAAATTAAAAGTGTGGCCATGTCCTTTGAAGACACCCACTTCATGTTCACGAAACTCACTCTAACCTCGTACTGTCAAACTGACTGGTCTACTAAATGGGTAGGCTTAAACAGATTTAAAACCAATAATACGTTTACCGTGTCAAGAGGCCAGAGTTGATCAATATTAAATCAAAATATTTAACTAAAAGTCTGTCTAAATCATACTTTTCTCTGTTTTTACTTTTGCCTTTATCAAACTTTAGGGTTTGTTGTATTGATATTTTATATTGCAAAATCTGTGACCACAGGGAAACTGGGTGTAAACTATGATTTGCAGTTTCTGCTAAGCCTATTTTACTTTGAGATTGAAATATAATAGGCCTACCTTTTCCTAAAGGGCAACCTTTCACAAAAAGCTGAGTAGTGGTAAAACACTCCACTATGTACCACACATACCTTCCTCAGTAGCTCCATAAGGGCTGACTACACACACAGAAACACACAAACTAACACACACACAAACAGTCAAACCCACATGGGAAGGCAGGAAGGCTTGAGCCAAAGGTCAGTGATAGAGGTGTGTTGACAGCACCATAATAGACTGGACTCCCATTACTCATTCAGCTGGCATTAACACACCTGTCTGTGCCATCAATCCACACACCCACATCTGTCTGTCCCAGGTACCACACACACACACACACACACACACACACATACACGCACACCTATACACACACACACACACACACACACACACACACAGTACACACGCACGCTCTCTGGACAAATAAACGTGTCAGTGACCAGGCCTGTGTGTGCAGAGATAAGCCAGGTGTAGTCAGCCAATGGTTGCGTGCATGGTGGCCAAGGACAACCACATCCAGACAATAAAGCATGTTACTCCCCCACAGTGAGCCCCCTTTCCTTTCATTCACACTTTCTTTCTCTCTTTCTTTCTGTCTGTTCAATAGGATAGAGATATCAGTGCCTCACAGAGAATAACTAAATGTATTAATGCAAGCCTGTCCATCATAGCAGGAAATTGAATAGAATTTAACCCGGTTACAAGTAACTATTTTGAGGGATGGAGAATGCAGCTGAACACAGTAAGGTTTCATATATCTAAGGACTGTAGCCTTTTCCTTCTTCTTGCAGCTGCTCCTTGACCTCCTTTGTGGACTTTGGCAGGGGGAGCCAGGGACAAACCACATGAAAAGGAGCCATTTTAGACCGTTTGAATGCACTGAAAGCTAGTCTCCACAGGCAGTGGGGGGTAAACCTTCCCACCAGTGATCAGACAATACTATTAGGCCCATGTCAGAGCTACATTCATCCAGACAGACAGGCCTGCATAACCTCAGAATAATTTCAGTTTATATTTAGATATACAGACAAGGGACTCATTATCATGCTAATCACTAACTGCACTCACTGAGATCTATTTACATGTGTGCACGCACACACACACGTTAAACAGTGATCTGAGGTTACTGGCTCCACTGATGAAAAAAAGATACAGGGGAATTTCCTGTGTGCCCGGTTGAACTCAAGGTTGACGTTCCAAATAACAAAATGTTATTATTTTATTCAGAGAAAGATCAAAAGAGGAGAGAGAGAGAGAGAGAGAGAGAGAGAGCGATGAGAGGAGGTGTGGCGATTTGTGCCGTGATGTTAGTATTGAGAGTAACCATAGGATTTTAGAAAGCTGACACCGGACTTGATTGTTGCTACAGAACACCAATGTTATGTAGTTTTTAATTCATTCAAATAAAGGTCAAATGCTAATCATATGTAGCTTTGGTATGGATTACATGAGCGTATATGCATGTCACGTTATGCTGCATATTATGTGGCCAAGGTTGGAGTGTGTGATGTGACTGTGAGTCTGAGTAAATGAGGTATGTGAATTGTATGACTCCATTTTCCTTTTTGCGAGAAAAGCGTTGTTTGCAAATGTCTTGTCTGTCTGCTGTATCTAAACTAATTGACTGCCTGTATTCATAAAGTACACAAACAACACGACGCGAACAATAGGATTTATCATCACTCCGCTTAGAGGAGAGCGACAAAAACAACAGAGGATGCGTTCCATACAACAATCAAACCATTCAAATTCAAAACTCCCCGCTCCTTACTGATCTGTCATTTGAACACGCTTGGAAAGGTCAGAAATGATAATTGTTCCATTTCCTTCTGTTTTTTACCCGTCATCTCTTTCATTCGTTCACTTCTTCCTCCCTCATTCAATAATAAGTTCTGTTATGTTTTCTGAATAGATAAACAGACAGAGAGCAGGGCACGTAGCCCTTGACAGCGTCATGTATACATACAGAAAGAGGATGAGAATGAAGCACATTAACACACACACACACACACACACACACTTACTCAGAGCCATCCCTAATTCTTTTTCTTTAGCACTGTGTGTGTGTGTGTGTGTGTGTGTGTGTGTGTGTGTGTGTGTGTGTGTGTTGGGGAGGTCCTGCACATTATAACTCAAGGCTAACTCTGAGATAATACAGAGGCAATATTTCACGAGGCTACTGCTGGTTCTCTAAAACAGTACAGCTCTCAAACACACACGCAAACACACACACACGCACACACACACACGCACACACACAAGGTTATGTCAATAAGGTTATGTAACAGGAAATAATAACACACGTCACCACTGAGTTGTTTGGGCTGAAACATGTCTCCTGAATGTAAACAGAACAGTTAGCCCTAAAGCTACAATACTTAATATTCACTGCAGTGGTTCACTGGGTTTTCATTGTTGCTGATAGAGTATGTGTGTGCACATACTGTATGCTCTAAGAAGGGGTTAACTAATCTAAAGTACACAAGCCTTGATTCAAACCTTTGGTTGAATATGCCTCTAATCCAACAGCACTTCTATGATCTACAGTTCAAAAAACCAAAGCCGTTGTGCTAGTTTTGTTTAATCTGGGACATATTTCACCGAGCAGGCTGAGTCCTTGTAAGGCTGACCAGAAACAGAAGTCAGATAGTTGGGCTATTATTAGGCAAGCATCTAGGGAGGCCATTCAACCTACTATTTACTTTGGGGAATTTAAAAGGTCCAATTTATCACACACATGAGGAAGAGCTTAGATATATATACACACACACAGACACACTCATGCACAGACACACGCACACAAAGAAAGTTGGTAGGGATTTTAAAGATCCAATTTATTACTCTTGCCCTAATACAAATTGAGCTCTTGGTAGAAAAAAGGGAATAGTTTGTCAGTAAGTGACTCCTAGTAATATTGCGGTAGAGAAGTGTAATTATCAGCTTTAATACCTTCTTCTTTCTGAATATCCGGCGCTTTGTGTTTAAACCTCCTTCAGAAAAGAAGATTTGAAATGATTGGGTGCATGTGATTTGAATTCCCAGGCATTTTCACGATATCATCAGCCATGTTGAATCAAGCATTAGTTCAAACTATTTCAAGCAAATTGTAAATACCACGAAGAAGAAGAATACAGCAGATGCCTAAGCGTTTTTCAAACAACCACATATGCTCCTGGACAGGATATGGTCACTGATCAACAAAGTGACACAATCCCATGTGAGTGTCAGGTCATGGGTTATTACACCATTGTCACATTTACAAACATTTCTTTCAGGGAATTTTGTCTAGGTCCTGAGAAAATATATTATTTCAAACTTCAAACTCGATTTTTCAGCTGCTTCAGCTTCTTCAACAGGTGCAACACTTCTTAGGGGTATACAGATGATTGCAAGCTCAATACAATGTGAGGAAAACGCATCCTTTACTAGCCTCTGGAAAAAGGACGACAGGATCTGAGGGCATGAGAAGGAGAGAGGACTTTGCGAGGGTGGTATGGGAGAGGCTTAGGAAACCCTGGAGCAGAGAACATCAAGCGAAAGGGGTGGAAGACATAATAACCATTACAATGACGGGCCCTCGGGAATGCAAACCACCAAAGGAAACAATCTTTCCAGTTGGTCCACATCCGAATTGCAGCCTCAGAGAGTACAACTAATAATGGAAATTCATTTTGAGACACTCTGATTGTAATATAACGCAGCTCATCACTGGATGTATTTAACCAGCCAAGAAGCCAATCAGGGAGTCAGACCCATGGCGACGCCTGACATTCTCTCTCTGGCACATCAATGAGAGACCATGGCAGTGGTGCAGCGTCTGTGAGTAGGTGTGTGTGTGTGTGTGTGTGTGTGTGTGTGTGTGTGTGTGTGTGTGTGTCGTCATGATCTAAGCTAAAAATATTCCCCCATTTTACTAGAAGGACTCCAGGTCCGGTGAGCTTCTTGGGGCACTCAGGGTGTTAACGCTGTTCAGCTTGGCTGGGAGAGACAGACAGCTGGAGGACAGAGCTCTCTGTCACTATGGTACAGGAACATTGAACTAGTAAATGTGTATCCAATATAAAAAAACAAATTTTTTGGTATCATACCATATTTTTAAATGTTTTTTACAATGATAATACTGTATATCATATTAATGTATGTACTTAGTTGGATAAAGACAGAAGCAGCTGCACAGTTATCCTATAACTCTAACAGGAAGAACTTTTAAATGCCATGCACGCATCACCGAAAGCAACTTTGAATACATGTTCTATCTCCTATTCTAATCTCTATTTTTATTTTTAAGCATGCAGGGCTTTGCTGTCTCCTATATGTTATTCCGCAGGGTGATCGTTAAAGTTTCAGTGAACAAACGTTTCCCTTTATGTCCCACGAACCGTGGCCAGTCCACATTCCGGTCGTGGAGTTAGCTGCCAACCACAGTCCCAATACACACAGCTACATTAACCTTCCCTGGTGGGTGGCTCAGAACATATGGTAGCATCCATACGTTCTCTACACTACATGGTATATAGGGTGTATGGTATTTGCAAAACGGCACATTGAAATCGAAGATGGTGCTAATAAGGATTACAATATGGAGTTTCAACTTGTTTTGACCAGCTAACCAGCTGTCACTCAGACACTTTTATACAAAGGATTCAGTTATGGCGTATAATGTAAATAAATTATACTGGAAGCTAACCTTTTCAAACACTGATAAAACAATTATGAACTAAATGCATTTTAGTTAATATATGAGGGCAAGGACCATGGTTGGCTGTATGAGAGAAGAGATGTCTAGTATAGTGCTCACCAACCAGGTCATCCACCCCAAGCATTCTCATAAAAATTCCACTGTATCCTTCAGATTCCCGAGAGGCATGGGTGACCAAAAGTCCTCGGAAACCTTTTGAAATCTGAAGTTATGTTATGTTTTTAGCATGTCAACTCCTGAGGCGAAGAATCTTGGCAACCAAAACTAGAAGATTCTAAAAAAATGTGTGAAGAGCTGTGCTTGCCAACTATAGCAAGCACATAATTATTACATCTACTGAAAAGATGCAGCTATGTATAAATTAAGATTTGCAATGGACAAAGGAGAGACCAGTGGACATTTTACACGCGCATATTCAGTAATAGATTGCCACAATATTTTTGATGTCTATCCTGAGCTGCCCATGCCTTCTGACCATTAGAGACCACAAACTGCCATTTGGTTTTCTCCAAATGTCAGCTGTGAATCAGATTAACTTTATTCTGATAGAAGGGAGATATCAGACTGTTTTGACTAAGGTCCCGAATTGCAATAACCAACAGAAAAACCACCACAACAAATAACAATGAGCCAATTTGGGACGTGTGTAAAAGGTCACAGTTACTAACATTGATAATGTTGGTGTGTGCCTGAGTGAAAGGAAGTGTGTTCTTGCTAAGTAATTGGTGTATATGTGTGTGTGAGAGAAAGACAGAGTGTATGTGTGTAAATAACACTCTGAAACCCCTGGAGATTTCACAACAAGATTCGTTGCTCCCTGTTGTTCTGTGTTTTCCCCTCGTCTCTCTTGGTCCTTTACAATCAGCTTAACAACGTAGCAAGAACAATTCCACTCAGCATTTCCCTCGGGAACCAGGAGTGGTTTTGTAACGTGGGCAGCAATTTAAACCCACCAGCATATGCACTGTACAGTAACCTTGACAAAATGACAACTAATCTTTACATAAGCACAGGAAAACGTGAACACCACCAAAAAGCCTGTTTACGTTCTGGATAATGTGTTGATGCTGTGAGCCGTGCTCAAACCTCTGGACCTCCTAATTGACTGTGCTGTCTTTATTCCATCTTTGCAAGCCAGCAGGAATAGAAGAGGAAAACATAACAAACAATAGGATGCAACCCTTTTTAATGAGACATCGTGCTGAGAGTTGATACTAAGTCTTCTGGATATCCAGGCAAGAAAGTGCCTACTTGTAAACCCCAATGACATGTTTTCTTTCAAACTAATTTTTGTCTCAACAATAAAATATTGGATTACTGTATAATGGATACTGTAACATAATCTCTGGTGTGTTCAGAAATATCATTCTGTTATCTTTGTTTCAATAAACCTTGTATTTTCCCGTCATTCTGTCCTTCTATGTTCACTTAATGAATACGTTATACTATACGTTCGTCTCTCTATCTTTCTCCATCAATCCCCTATGCAAACTGAATGTCTATATCTCTGTAGTGTACCAGTTCCATATGCAAACTGTCTGTCTGTCTGTCTGTCTGTCTGTCTGTCTGTCCCCTATGCTGTCTCTCTGTCTGTACCAGTCCTTGGCTCTATGTACACAAAATATTCAGGCAGGCACACGCATATTCACTTGTTCCACTGCTACAGAACTAATTCTCCTTATATGAGTAAGAATTCACACGTGTAAGAACAGATAGCCCACCTACCCCACCCCTACAGACTCCCCTCTTCCCGTCTCTCTCTGACTCAGTGGTGATACACGAGGAGACTTAATGGGTTCAAATAACCGTGGTAACTGCTCCATTTCCCCTCTATCTTTGTAATAAGCTGGATGACTGTCTCCTTCCTGCCTGTGCTCTCAATGCAACGCCAAGGTGACGTTTGTTTATATACCCGATGCTGAGTCTGAAAGAAATTTAAAGTCTTCAACATTAATTAATCTTGATGTTAATGGATTACATTGACGCATACTGGTGTCTGTAATAGTTGATGCTATTTTCTTCAGTTTTTTATGGTAATACTTGATCTTTCTTTTCTATCTAAGCAGTATCAAATAATTTTACTTGGCTTAATAAAGGGGATAATAGTTTAATTTCATAGGTGTAGAGCAGAGGTACTCTGAGCTGAATCCATAAATAATTGGAGGATGTTTTCCCCACAGAAATGTGTGGAACCCTGAAGTGAACGTCAAATCTATTTAAAAAATATGAACAACACATCAACGAGCACTCTCTTAATCTGATTTGCATCAGAAACGCTTTTAATGGCAGAGATCAGAAATAATTGCCCATTAAATGTGCAAACGTATTAGCATTCCTAATGCATTTCATCCTTTTGAGATCCGTTATGATCGTTCGACAGGCTCGTCAGTTGGGAGGCCTTTGCTGTGGGTAAGGTTCTGCAATTTGATAAGGTGGTTAGCCTTTATTTTGGTGTAGCTGTGTATCTTGTTGCCCAAACTGTTATCTGTTCAGTGGCTGGTTTTGTGAATTTAGGGCAATATTCAACTCACCCATGCGGTATGGTGGCCACAGACTGGAAGGAATTGTCAACCGATTTTACACACTCATACAATGTCAACAGGTCCCTGTAAAGAAATCAGCATTAAGGAACGGGATGAAGATGGCATCGGTCTAAAGGTCAGCACAAGGTTGCGTAATGTGTAAAACCAAAAGATACAGATCATGTCCACCACCAACCACACACATACACACACACAAAGAGGATATCTCCAATATCCCGTTCCCTGATTTTGTAATGTTAACCAGTGAGTCTGACAATTAACTACAGTTTTTAAAAAAGTTCTAAAGTTTTATTTTTGATTTTATGTCTCATTACTTATCATCCCTGGCAGTAACAGCTAATCAACACCTAACCACTAGGTGTTCCTAAGCAACTGGTGTCTCTTGAAGTTCTCAAGCCTATGCAGAACTGGTGTGTGTATCCGTATGAGATAATTAGGCTTGAAGACAGAAGAAAGTTAAGAGTACAATTCATCCTGTCAGCCGATGGAAACTTCATGAATACCTCAACACACACACATGCAATGTCCATAACAGTATGCATAGATACCCTATTGAGTTGGCACTATGCCAAGCACTGCATAACAACCAGGCTTATATTTATTTTTTTAATACTTCTTGTTCAAGCTACTTCAACCAGACTTATAAACTGAAAACTGTCTTTGTGTGTGTGTGCATTGAGATGTGTGTACACAGATGCTGAAGACAATAATCCTCAAATTCAGCTGAGGTTGTGCTTGTGTGTATGTAAGTAGCCACAACTCAGTTGCAAGTTATGAGTCAGGATCTCAAATATTACTGAAAAGGTAGGCACAAAGCACTCGCACATACAAACACAAGACGATGAGGGAACCAAATGAGATGGCAGGGAGGAACTTAAATAGCAATAATACAGAACAGGTGCAAATAATAATCTACTAAGGACAATCAACACAGGTGAAACTGATACTATTAACGACACTGAGTGCCAATCCTTAAGCTGGGATCCTCAGGCAGGCCGTGACAGTGAGTATGCATGTATTGTTTATTCATGCATACAAAACAGCTATGGAACAATAAACGTTTTGGTCAGGCCTGTCATTGAAACCGTGAGGATACAAAAGCGTCTGGAATATGATAATATGATTACTGGATCATTAATCTAATCTTAGCATATGGGCAGCAGAGCTGTCACACTCCTGCACTGACTGTCAGTGCCTAATTCACAGTTCGCACTAGCTTGAGTACACACACACACACACACACACACACACACACACACACACACACACACACACACACACACACACACACACACACA
>JAVQIZ010199664.1:0-17500 GCA_036023535.2 Galaxias brevipinnis
GGTTCTGTCAAAGGCAACATAGGACACACAGAATCAGCAGCTGGTGTGGCCGGGCTCATCAAGGTACTCCTGATGATGAAGCATGAAACCATTGTACCCTCTGTGTTCTACTCTGAGGACAGTGCCAGCATAGATGCCAAAGCTCTCAATGTGAAAGTTCCTACTAAAGCAGAGAAATGGCAAAAGACAGGCTCCCAGAGGATGGTAGCTGGTATAAATAATTTTGGTTTTGGAGGCACAAACGCTCACGCAATAGTAAAAGAATTCAGTCAGCTTCCCATACCAAAAATCTATACTCAAAAGAGTCGAATGTTGTTTGTAGTTTCTGCAGTCACAGAAAAAGCACTCGCCTTGTGTATCACCAACACTTACCAAAGGCTCAGAGAAGATAAGCAATCTGACATTCTAGCTTTGGCATATACCTCAGCATGTAGGCGGAGCCACTTCAGACACAAATATAGGAAATCGTTTGTAACTTTTTCTGCCTCTGACTTAGAAAATCAGTTAATGTCGACTTTAAAACGGAAAGTTGAGCCAATCTGGCCGCACATTAGATTAGCCTTTGTGTTCTGTGGAAACGGGGTGACATACAGAGGCATGTGTAAACAACTGCTGAAAGAGGAGCCTGTTTTCAGGGACAAGGTCAAAGAAGTTGAGAGTCTGTTCCAGAGGCACATGTGCACCAGCATCGTGGAGAAGATAGCTAACTATTATGACAATGATTACACCAAGCCCGCTGTGGTCCAGCCTCTCCTCTTCGCTATTCAGGTTGGCATTGCCACCCTCCTCAAACACTGGGGCATCAAACCTGATGCCATTCTTGGACACTCTGTGGGAGAGGTCGCTGCAGCCCACTGCTCTGGTCTCTTATCTCTAGAGGATGCGGTGAAGGTTGTGTATTACCGCAGTGCGCTGCAGAGTTTGGTCACAGGAGGCAAAATGCTGGTGGTCAGTAACATAGCTGTGCCAGAGGTCATAAATATCCTACCAGTCTACACTGGGAAGGTTTGCTTAGCTGCGTGTAACAGCCCCCACTCCTGCACCCTCTCAGGTGATGCAGATGCAATAGACAGCCTCCATCAAAAGTTGAAAACTATGTATACGGACACAAATATATTTGTCTGTGTTCTTAATGTCCCAGCAGCCTACCATAGCCACATGATGGATCCCATAGTGGATGACATTGAGAAAAGTATTGGTACTTTGAAAAAGAACCATCTGGAATGTGAGCTTTTCTCAACAGTGACCGGAGACTTGTATTCACAAAGGGAGTTTGTCACAGGCAGATACTGGGCAAAGAATATCCGAGAGCCAGTTTTATTTGAGCAGACACTGAGAGCAGCCGCTCATGAAAAGCAGTCAAAGGGGAAAATGGTGTTTGTGGAGATTGGCCCTCGCATGGCTCTCAGAAGGAGCATCCTGGAGACTTTGGGGGATGACACCATAGTTCTCTCTTCAGTGCAGCCAGACAAAGATCACAAAACTATCCTAAATACTCTGTCAGCATTGTTTGCACTAGGGATCCAGGTTGACTGGGACCAGTTCTACAAAGGATGTGAGACGTTACCAGAACCTTTCCCTATCTACCAGTTTGACAACCTTAGGAAAGAGGTTTGGTTTGAGGCAGCTAGAAGAAAATGTGAAGCCTCCGTTTCCTGTCAACATCCTTTGATAGGCCAAACTCAGCCGGGGAGCAATGAGCTCAAGTGCATTCTGTCAATAGAGAATGCACCCTATTTATGGGAGCACAAACTCAACGGCATTTGTATTGCTCCTGGGGCCTTGTATGTTGAACTCGCATATGCCTCAATTGTGGCAAGCTCAAGGCCTAAAATGCCGATTTCTTCACTGCAGCTTTGTATCGCCTTTCAGACCTTGCTTGCAATCACTGCAAACTCTCAGGAATTGAAAGTAATACTGGAGCTGAAAGGCAACGAGACTACATTCAGTGTTCAGTCTGCCATAGCAACCCTTTCATCTGGCACTATTAGATGCACGTATGGGCAAACATTGGTTGATGAGCAAGCCATTTGTCTCGGTGCCATTTATGAAAGATGTAAATTGGTAACAAGTGGCAATGAAATGTACAGAAAGCTTTCAAGTGCAGGATTTGAATATGGATCCGTTTTCCGACACTTAGATGACGTACACTCTGGAGAGGAGTTCAAGGAGGCCGTGACAGTCATCAAAATCCCAGATGAGGTGCTAAAACGACTTCACGAATACATTCTTCACCCGGTGGTGTTGGATTACTTCCTTCAGATGACGGCCGTAATGGCTTTTGGGGGACTAGCTCCGAGGCATGGCTTCCCTTCTGGAATTGGCAGTATGGCCATAGCAGGACCATTGCAACAGGAAATGGTCATCTATCTCAGAGCAACTGAGGAGACGTCAGACTACTTGGATGTGTGTGGTTGCTTTTGCACCAAAGATGGGCAAGTGATGGTTGAACTAAAGCAGACGAGGATCTTATTTTTGGACAGTTGCTCCGAAGTGGAGTCCCTGTTCTTTAACAATGAAATAATCTCCATTACTGCCGATGAGACCCACTTTTCTTGCTTACCCAAAGCCCTCATTTTTGAGGATACTCTAGGGGTCGCCAAATCACTGCGACCTTATATTCACCCAGACTCCATCTCTATTATGAACAGAGAGCAATGGTTGTGTAATCAATTGCAGGATCTGATGTCACAGTGTCTGAGCAATACAAATGTTTTAGAAGTTCTGTTTGCTTGGGGAGTTCAGGATCTCACTTATTTGTCTACTGATAAAGCACTGGAATGCCTGGCTTACTGCTGTGAGATATTTCGGCAGATCGTTCTGTTCTTGAAAGAGAACCAGCCCTTTTGCACCATCCGAGTAATTACTTACAGATCAGCAGAGAACAATGTGGACCATGTCAGTCCTGGCTCTGTGCTCTCTGGTATGACGAGAGCTTGTGCGGCCGAGATACCAGGCCTCTCCTTTCAGTTGGTTGACCTGGCATCTGTGACAAGTGAGGACATTAAGACTTTGGTTCATGTAATACACACGTGTAAACAATCTGAGGTCACAATCAGCAATGGCCAGGTAACGTCAACAAAGATAGTACGCACCCCAACACCTGTCACCTCTTGCTCTGGGGATACTGTCCATTCCATGTATGTTAAAGACTTAGTTTTGCAGACTGCTAACCCATATAAAATGGACAAAGTGTCCGCCATGTCCTGTGATGTACAGGAAAACAGTATCCAGGTTAAATCAGTTGAGATCCAGCTCGGTAAGATTTGCATTCATTCATCCGATTATTTCCCTGTCAGTATTTCACATTTAAAATTTGGGCAGACCATGTACTGGAACAAACACACGGCTCAGAACCACAAGCTTCTGGCTTTGGATTTCCGTGGCACTGTCACAGATGTAGGCAAAGATGTCACCCATTTGAAAGTGGGAGATGATGTTGTTTGTTGCTATCCAGTGTCTGCCACTTCTAGGGTTGTAGTCCCAGAAGCAGCATGCTACAAAACAAAGAGGTTGCCATTTCTGAGGGAAAATCCGTGCATGTCCTATTTTGTTCTGGCCTGGGAAATACTGCAGAAAACACTGCCCAGACTAAAACAACGGAGGAAAATGGCTATTATTTCTGCCAATCCTATGTCCTGTCTGGTGAGTGTTTTAGCCCTGACAGCTAGCAGGTCAGGATGGAACGTGATTTCTCGTCTACAGTTCGAAGGTCAACAGCTAGACATTGAACAGTGTGACACATTTGTCTTTCTGGCCCCATTAGATATGGCCGTACTGGTAAAAGTAAAAGGTGACAACAGGTTGAAACACATCGTGGTGGTGTGCAACAATCCAATGCCGTCATCCTCATCACTTCCTTTAAATTATTTTGCACAAGAGAGTGAACTCACTCACATCAACAATGTGTATGTTTCTCAGGTTTTACAAAGAGCTAATCTTAAAACACAACAAACTAAAATCTTCAAATGGCTCCGGTCATTACATTTGGATGCGCAAACATTATCACTGAAACGAGGCACATTTCAATCACCAGGCACAAAGGATGTGTCACCCATTCCTATTACCGAGTCTTATTTTGAAACAGGATTTCTGTCTCAACTAGAGATAAATCATAAGGGACCAGAGAGTTTTCTGTCTGAAATACCCTTTCTCACAAGGCCAAGGCAACTTTTCAAGCGGAATTGTGTGTACATTGTGACTGGCGGCCTCTCTGGTTTAGGATTTGAAACCGTGAAATTCATTGCCCACAATAGTGGGGGCTGTATTGTAACACTGTCCAGACGCACTGTGTCAAATGAAATTCAGCTTGTGATCGACACACTCCAGAAAAGATGTGGCGCGTCGATAGTGAGCATCCAGTGTGATGTTTCAGTTGCGGGGCAAGTGGAGAGAGCTGTGACTCAGATCGGACAAAGATTCCCGTCCTGTCCAATAAAGGGAGTGTTTCACAGTGCTGCTGTGTTGCATGATGCTTTGATTGAAACACTTGAACAATCCCTTTTCCAAAAGGTCTTACAACCAAAGGTGAATGGGGCCTTAAATCTTCATTATTCAACACTGCACAACAAATTGGACTATTTTGTGTGCTACTCGTCAATTTCTTCCTTTATTGGGAATGCTTCTCAATCGAATTATGCAGCAGCAAACTCCTTCCTAGACACATTTTGTCATTACAGGAGAAACCTTGGGCTTGCTGCACAGTCAATAAACTGGGGTCCTTTGAACCTCGGCCTCTTGTTGAATCAGGACCATTTCCAAAGGTTCCTGGAGGCCAAGGGCATGATGATAATGGATGTATGCGAGGTTCACAAGACGCTCAAAAAGTGTCTCTCTATGAACAATACACAGCAATTAATTTGCAAATTCAACTTTAGAAATTTGAACAGCCACGTTCTGTCCCGAAATGCAGCTCTGAGAGAAAGGCTGTCAAGTTTGGTTGAAAGTGAACTGGAAAGAAATTCTCTGACAGCAGTCAGAGTTCAAAATCTATCGACAATGCATGAGACAGTAAAGGGAATGCTCAGTGAAATAAGTAATGTTAGCATGGAGAAGCTAGAGGATGATACAGCACTTTGTGATCTGGGTATAGACTCAATGATTGCTATGACTTTACAGAACCAGATATTTCAAAATACCGGCGTCAACATTCCTTTGGTGAAATTACTGGATCACAACAGCACACTGAGTACATTGGTAGAACTACTGAGGGAGGGTGGCTAGAATGTTTTAGAAATAAAGTGGTTATACAAAAATACAATTAAGAATTATTATTTTATATACTGTGATATTTTTGGCATTTCAACCCTGAGTTGAAATATCTTGTAGGATTCATCACATTGTCAGAAGGATGGCGATAGACTATGTGGAAGCTTTGCAACTTACGTACTAAGTTGAAATATTATTCCTACTATCATTATTAGGGTCATTCAAAAATAAAGTAGTCAAGTTGCTCCTGAATTAGATGGACAGACTTTACATCAGACTGAAAATATTTGATGTACTCCCACCAACATTTCTTTGTAAACTAAAAATATATAAACTACTTTAACAGTGAAGTTTTGGTCAAATTTCCACCATGAACAAATCACCCAAAATTGTGACAATGTACTGTAATTACAATAAAATCAATAGATTACATCCTTGTCTGCTATTCTTCAGGAGTAACTACAATGTTTTGTTATACATAAGTTAATTCATGTGAGCTCAATTCTGCAACAGCATTTGAGTGGATGTTGGTAGGCTAAAAATATTATGCGAACAAAAAAATATGTGGTAAGAAAGGATGACTACATCAACGTCTGAATGGTTTTGAGAGAATTACACTACTTTAAGAAATGATAATGATCACATTTCTTTTTCTGTACATTTAAAAAATAACACTGCTGAATACGCTTAGTGTTACATATTGTCTGAAGGCAGATTAATGAAAAGCCTGGGAGTGCTTTGAGACATAAACTCCACCTCAGTCAGAGAGAATGGAAATTATGTCAACCAGAATGATAAATAGTTCAAGTTAATAATTTTTAGAGATTTACTTCAGTAATTATTTTGCATTTTGTTCATCACTGGTAAAAAATAATGCTTTGTAAAATACAAAGGTTTGGTAAAAATGTATAAATTTATCAATTTCTCCTCAGATTCAAGGACTTCATATGATTTTTATATTTTGTTATATTTGACTGTTGGTTTGAATGTCAACAAGACAAATGCCAGTTCAAATGATAGATTGGGAGCAGACCTCTCTGCTCAAGGTGACATCTTGTGGTACAAATAGGTTAGTTGTGGTAACCCCAATGCTCTAAAAAATAGGCTGGGTAACATTGGGAAGTACTAGATAATGCCATATTTAGGTCATTATCAGCAAGTGCTTTTATTTCAGTCATTTCAATAACATTTTTATATAGAATAACTTGTGAAGAATAATTAATAAAGTGTTTAACACATTAACTATATCCCAAAACATTTTGGAGCAATTAAGCTCCTCCTCAGAGTTAGAAGACGCAAACAGTGCACATTTAATTCGATTTTATACAAAATATTGACTTTTACACAGATAGTTAAATTACACTGTACACATATTATAGGTTTATAGTATCCAGTAAAGCTTTTGATTTTCTTTCTAAATGCAAATATGAACATGACATCCCCCCATATCATACACAAATAGATTTTAACAAATAGAAAAATGGTTAGATAATGTGCATTATAGAACAGATAAATATTGTATATGATATGTAATATGATACATCATGGCCATTTCATATTTATATCCACAATATTTATTTTTCCACAATTAAACAGTTGGATGGTCTAAGAGAGTAGCAGAACGTGAGCAGTTAACAGATAGGACATTATTTTCTGGTGGCATTATTGGTTGGCTTTTATCTGTCACACAATTTTTATCATTAGACTCTACCTTTGTGCTACCCTCCTCTGTTAAGTGGGTGTGGTTGCATGGGGTGTACATGTGAACCTCATAGGTTTGACTATCAACACTGAACATAGGAACAGTGCTGGCCATGCACATTTGACCACCTGGGGAGGGATTTGTGTTGCCTGTTAAAGTCCAGATTGTTGGGCAGGGGTGTGTTCGACTAATTTGAAGGTTGTCCGGCAAAAAAGTGTGATTATCATATATCTGCTTGTTGTGGTTCATGTGTTTGTCTTGTATAATTTCGGGTTGACAGTCGCTAATAGCTTTATCCTCAGGCCTTTTTTTCTCAATGCCTCTAAGCTTACTTGAGTTATCACTGCAAACATCAAAGAAGGTCAGAAACACAGGAATGAAGGTAATACCGTGGAAGAGGCCAAAAAATATTACTAAAAACATGATTTTAAAGAATGTTCTGAAGATATAGTTTCTGGAAGCTGACAGCACCACTACCCCCAATATAGTTGACAAAGCCCCCTGGACTATAGGGTAGCCCAAATGGTAAAGAGCCTCTACCGCCTTTTCATTTGCAGTTGGCTTGTTGTTTGAAACAAAGGCGTAGGAAATGTGGGCCGAGAAATCCACAGAGAACCCAATGCAAACGACCAGAATGATCATTGATATGGTGTCTAAGTTGACGTCCCATAGAGCCATGAAACCAGTGACGCCCACAATGACTGAGGCGATGGAGAACGTAACCCACAGGGAACAGAGTGGGTTCGGAATCAACAAGAGAGAGATTATCAACATGGCTGCGGTGGTGACGGCAATATTCTGGATCGTGGAGGTTACGATGACGTCATATTGATCATAATAAATAAACGCAGGGTGGAACACTATCAGAGGCACCGGACATGTCCTTGCTATATCTCTGAGTTTTGTTAGCATGTTCATTTCATCAATGGCAGTGGTGATGTTGACCGTTTGAAGGAAGAAGCGAGAGGCGTGGATGGCATTATTAGTGAAATTCACGTCTTGCTTAAAGTCTGAGTAGAATCCAAGAAAATTTCCTAGATTGGACTTAAAAACAGTCTCAGCACTCATATTGAGCTTTGTATGGTATCCATAGTATTTATATGATTTCAACCAGGATGTAAATAGGTTTTTCTCAACAAAGGACAGGCTCTTAAAGTCCTCAACGCAAGACTCAAGAGCTGACATATTCTTCTTATTCCAGTATGGAAACTCATCTTTAACAATAACCATTATATTTGGTCCAAATTCACTAAAATAAGCTTTTTCCTCATTGTAATACTTGTTCACGTATGAATCGTCAGCAGCTAAATTGCGGAGATCAATCCCCTCCTGGATCTGGAAGCATCCATAGATGCTAATGGCCATGTAAACTGCATAGAGTATGATGACACACACCTTGGTCCATGACCGAGTTAGAAACGGACCGTAATACCTCTGAAAGAAGTGATTCATAGGCTGTATCTCCTCGAAGCCTGTATGTCGGTCGTAGGCTCCTCCCACGCAGCACGTGTTATACCATTTGGAGCGGCCTACGGGGCAGTCGTCCGGAACCACCTTGCAGGTCAGCCAGTGCTTGTTGGCGTTCTCCCGCCTCCCGTTGAGAACCAGGAAGGCCCCAAAGAATGTGATGCTGTAGATGTAGCAGAAGAGGATGGAAGTGCTGGTGTACAGGCAGAATGACTGCACGGAGCGGAAGGGCGTCATGAGCCCGATGTAGAAGGCCAACACGTCGGTCAGCGTGGTGATGGTTATGGAAATGGCCGCCTCCTTGTAGGTGTCCGCCAAACGGTCCTCCACCTTCTTGTGCACGTTGGTCTGCTGCCAGCACGATATGAGGATGAACATGTCATCCACACCAATACCTGCCGGGGAGAATATTACAGCAGCACTAGTTGGTACCGTAATCTAATATGATTTTGTTTGCTAAAATCACAGAAAGGTATTATTATACCTGTACTATACTGTTAGTTTGAATGATGTTCCCATATGATGAAGTTAGACAGAAACACTATTAGGCTAGTCCTTACCCAATATCAGGAAGGGTGAGTTAGCCACAGTCATGACAAAAGGCACTCCAATATGCAGCATCATCCCAAAAGAGGAAAGTACAGCCAGTCCAGCAGATACTACACCAAAGGTGGCCACCCATATCTTATTCCGCACACAATCAAATCTATAAGCAAATAAAAAACCTGTCTGAAATGTGCAAATCTTATTACAATTACACGTCAAACTCTACTTTATACATAACTGAGTGTTGGATTTATTGCTGATCAATTAAAAGAATGCTTTCAAATCATTAGCCATTTGGATGTATTGTATACATCCATACATACCTCATACAAGATATAATGGAAAAGCATATGGCGATGACATATGTAATGGAAAAGAGGGGAATAACATCTTTTGTATTGGCCTCGAATTCCACCTGCCTTGAGAGTGATGTAGCATGGGTAACCTGAGAGACACGCAGAACAAAACATTATATATTTGGTTGGCACAGGGTTAAGAGGGTAAAATATTTAAAGAGGGCTATCTTGCCTCGCCTTTAGTGGCCACTTTGACTGTTGTCATCCTTGGCAAGAAACCCCATTCTTACTAAGAGATTAACAATGCCTGTTAGCTTATGTAATACTTGGCCCCTTATGAATGAACTACACTCATGTGCTAAAAAGAGAGAGAGAGATGTCATTTCTGCTGAGAGTTCAAAGGCAAAGATTGGAGCTATAGGGACCAGTAATATATATATAATTTAGCCATGGTTGGAAGCCCATATTGTCCTGCCATAATATTTTCATAATGTGAGTCACAGCAGTGAGGGGTCGCAATCATGATATAATTATAATATGGTTCTAATGTGGTCCTTCCACTAGAAATAATCACAGCAAAGCAAAAACATTTTGAAAAAGAGTTCGATATAATGAGATCATGCACATTTTAGGCTAGCAAGTTAAATCATTGTTGATGTCAATGTAAAGAGAAAATATCAATATCTTCATGACAGTTAATTCAAAATGTTGCTGTGTCTCAACCTTGGCTTTTACACAGATTCTCAAGCTTTTGTGGCCACATGCATTATTCAAACATATACAGTATATTGCTGATAATTGACCAATGGGTTTATAGAAATATGATTATTGGACTTGGAAAGGCCCAGTTTGCGAACGAACCCTGGCGCTAATGGCAACGAGGGAAACTTACCACTATGTGATTCAATGACAGATTGGTGGGGAAAACTCTAAGGAACTCGTTAAGCCAAAAGTTTGTTGTGGAATGGTTTCCTTCCTTAAGAAAATAAAATAGTCGTATTGCTTTTGCACTCTTGATGACTGTTGAGTTCACTTTGACTCCACCAACAAAGTATCCAAGAAATATATTTGTGAACCCAAAACGAAAAAATGGATAGGTGAGTTCGGTCTCTTCTAATTTGCTTCCATAGTGATTTATTATGTCTAATATTTTATTTGGAATACATTTATTAAATTTTCTAGCACAGAGTCCCTCATATGAAAGCTGCTCACTACCTCTTGATATTTGTATTTCTCGAACCTTTTTATCTAGTCTTAATATTTCTTTAATTGCTGCATCATTAAATATGTTGTGCCCTTTTGAGACTGCAATAAAGGATGCGTAAACTCCATCAGTGTACAACCTCTGGTTTGAATATACTGAATTATTCATAGGGAAATTATTTTTCACAAATTGCCTCTCATTTTTTGCGGGTCCATTAGTTGGTGTAAATTGGTCCTCAATGTCATTGGCCTCCCGATCAGCGAGGAAACAAAAGCCAGTTCCAAGAACAGCAGAAATGAAGAGAGGAGCGAGAAAGAACCACCAAGGATGCCTTCCCACGAACCGGCCAAACTTCTGATATCCAATGGAGAAAGGCCTCTCTATGCAGTCTGTTCGGCATCCAGCCATATTCATCGGCATTTTGGAGAGAGAAAATGAGCAAAACGTCTTAGTTTATTACCTCTTGTTGGACATAAGGCTCAATTTTCCACCAAGTTATATTCTACTGCTATACCATCTCATAAGTCTTAGAAAAACTTTTCCCTCGACGAAAACCCCATTTTACAAGCGTCTTCAGTTCATAATGCTCACGGGGTATTAACATTTTTCTGACGCACATGACTATAAAGTAGCCTATCCTGAAACAAGCCTAGAGCGACCACTCTTGGGTACAAATTAAAGTGACCCAAGAGCTGGTTGTGAACCTCGCGGTGTTGAATGTAAAATGGTGACTTCATGCGGCTGTCACCATTCATAGGCTGTAGCGAATTTGCTTAAAGCCGTGTGCTTTTTCCGAATAAAAATGATATTTTTCATGACTTCATCATTGTAATAAATGACATGTATGACATTGAAATCAGAGTTTCTAATTGGTTCAAAACGTTACAGGCCTACATTAAAAGATATATTGTTTATTTAAATTTTACGGCTCAGAAAGAATAAGACATAAAATTTGTAAAAATGTACTTACGGGTTGAGCGCATATTCAAGGTTATAGTTCCCTCCCGACTTGATAACTATGGGGAGAAGTTGGGATGGAGCTGACAGAATCAGCAATCATTAATGCATGGGGCCGTCTCATTCATGGCAACAAAGTATGTGATTTAATTATAACGGTGAACTGGAGGATGGAGCTCTAATTATTATCCTATAATTTGGTTTGACAGGCTATTCATGCTTGAACTTAACAATACCTATAAACCAATTTAATAGATGTCACTTATTTTTGGAAGTCTATTGATCAAATAAATTGCTAAACACTTTATATTAATTCATAAACAAATCTGTTTATTCTCCATTTTTCCAGAACAAAAAATACATTCACTTATTACTTTCACAGACTAAAGTAACACATACACACCAATCTAAGCTGAACTACTACACTAGTTGAAAATTTATAAAAATATTAAGTTCATAACGTAGTTTTAGAGAAGTGTGGTAATTTTTTATTGGCTGCTAAAAAATTATAATAACCTAATATAAACGAATGTTTAGGCCTACATCAAAAATATGTTTTGTATTATTAATTTGACGATCATACCGACGATCACATTTAATAACCGTTAATCATTCTGCAAGGTGAAGAATACAATTATAAGAAGCATTTTAATGATTCATAAAAAAGGAGTGGCACAAACAACAATATATTGGTGAATAAACCACCTTTTTCAATTGTAGCTTTATGTTGATGTAGTCAAATTGGTTCATTCATAGCCCCCCTGTTGATACTGTCCAGCGAGCCCAAAGTTCCGTCTGCAGATGCCCAGGCCAGAGAGACCTCCTGTTACAATGTACACTGCCCTCTTGTGGAAGAGCTGTTTGTTTTCAAACTGCAATAGAATATCTGTGTGTTTGACACATTCTTTAGCCAGTGTCACCACAGACAGAGCTGAAGTAGGACTCTGATTCTCCCAAGTTCATGATGGCAACACTTCCAGACATCCCTCTCTGAAAGATCAGGTGCTCCACAGCAAAGCATTTCCTGTCCTAGTGCATGGATTTCAGCCAATGATAAATGTGAGGCCTCTGTGCACATAGGGATCCTTTTTGCAGCAGGCTTGACATGAGTATGATCTGGACGTGAACACTTCCCTTCACATTTTGGAAAACATCTTGAAACTCACAGATGATGACAATGTTCCTGACACCATGAAGATGACCTGCTTTTGTTACTATTGATGGACCAAATGGAGGCAGGAGGACAAATGCATTGATATGAGTAGCATCTGCGAAATTGCTGTCACACTGGTTACCAAGAATGACACTCCATCCTGATTTGGATGACACGAGGGTCAACATTTTTATTTCTTATATTTATTTATTATTTTCATTTTAGTACATAGTCTGCTCAAATTTAAAATGTAAAACGCTGATAGGGAAATAATTAGATGAAAGAATGCAAATCTTACTGATTTGGACCTCATGGAGTTATCATTAATGGGTTGAATATCCTCCTCGTCAACTCGAATGGCGGAGAGCATGGTCATTCTATATGGGTCTGCAGATTGTAGGCTATACAGCTTAAACTTTATGGAGCGATGCTTTCATTAGGAGTGTGACTAATGCATGGTTTTAAAAGCACAAACTCGGGGTAATTACTGCAAGGGTATGATTTCAACACCTAAGACAGAGCAAGGATGTCCAAAGGGAAGACAGAACTAATATCAATGGGCTGAAAGGAAAGATCCACTATTTCTGCAGTGCAGGCTCTCAGCATGCCTGACAGGGCAAAGCCCGGACTGATGTGGTCCACTGTGATCTCTGCGGAGTGATAGGTTATCACCCTGATGGAGCCTTTAAAGGTCATGACCTTTAATTTAAGGACGAGTTGACGAAACATCAAACAGCAGTTGACCTTGCTTTCCAAAGAAATCTGATTTGACTGGGTGGTGAGGTTTCCCTGACCCCCTACAAACAGTACTTCCTCAAAGTTCTGGTTCCAGTTGCACATTTATCTGTGGTGCATTATGGGTAAACACAAACAGGCTGTGGAAGCAGGTGTGAGTTGGACAGTATCGAGTGGAACTCTTGGTTTAGAATTTGCCATAAAGGTAGCCAAACCCAACTCAGCATAGACAGCACCTGGGAGAATGGGAATGCCATTGTGTTTATGCTCATGAGGGTAGGACAACGAATCGGACGCGAGATCACAGCTGAATGTGTCCTCAGAGTAGAACACAGAGGGTACAATGGTTTCATGCTTCATCATCAGGAGTACCTTGATGAGCCCAGCCACACCAGCTGCTGATTCTGTTTGTCCTATGTTGCCTTTGACAGAACCAATGAGGAGTGTCCCTGAGCCTGGAGGTCTGGCTTTGGCAATGACTTTGGAGATGCTTCCAGCCTCTATGGGGTCCCCCACCAGGGTTCCAGTCCCATGAGCCTCTATGTAGTGGACACTGGCCAGGTCAGACCCTGAATAGATTATACGAAGATTCACTTCCTGTTGGACCATAGAGGGGTAATTGATGTCACTGAGCAGCCATCTTGGTAGACTGCCGTTTATGTATATATTTATTTTTATTTTATTTATACATTTATTTTATTTGTAGAACTTTGATATGTTGAAAATATTTTTACAGTATATTTATATATATATATATAATATTTATAATATATTTATATATATATATTTATAATATATTTATAAAATATACTGTAAAAATACATTCAACATATCAAAGTTCTACATGTTAGAAATAAATGACAATTCATCTGCAGCATCACATCCACACAGTATGTTAGTGTCAACAAACTATTACTTTTTTTATGACTCTTACAGCAGAATAATACAGTCAGTCCCTATCCTTCTGTCATCATACGGCATACAAAATCATGTTTACTCACAAACAGATGGCCTTTTATTACACTTGCCATAACCAATGCTCAATGGGGTTTTGTATTCAGGTTACATGGTACTAATACTCAGACAGCTTATACCTCCACAAACCAAAGCCATTTCACACTCTCCAAAGTAATGACATAAGAGAGGACCATCACCCATCACTCACTTATTATTTACAAGACATATTTACATGAGGACATAACCCCACCAAATACACATACTATTAAGCTGATGATTTTGCCAAAGAATAATCAAATCCTTCAAAGAATGGTTAAAATAGTTTGTATATTACCTGCAAATATTCCCATGGCAGCTCATTGCTCACATGAGATCAAATCAATTCAACCAGCTTTTTACAGGACTTTCAGAAAGACAAAATGCAATGCACTTGGTCTTTAACACAACATTTAACTGCTAATTGAACTATTAAATTATGTGAACATATTAATTAACATTAACAATTAATGAAGGCTATACAAACTTGGGTCTAACTTTATGGTGCCTGGGACATTCAAGGTACAACATGGCAATATAATGCTTCTATAAGTTATTACCACTTCTCATTACACCATAGAATCCTTGAATCCTTGGAATTAAAGATATTTCTCACGGCATACATGCTTCCTCCCCTTCCCCTTCCTCATCAAGCAAGTGACAAATGGAAAAAGGCAATGTCTGTTTTATTACACAAATTGTTACAAGGTATATACCGTATCTTATCTCTTTAACTAGGAAATACAGTGTAATCAAAATGACGTCTGTTGGGAAGGGTTTAGGATAGGGAGAGCTGCAGGAGGAGGGCTTACCCCACATTTAAATGCATATGTCGCATCAGAAGTTGAATGTGTGTTTTTAGACTGGTAAAAATGATTGAGTCTTTTACAAGACCTTCAGAAATGCAAAATGTGATGCTGTTTTTTTTGCTATTTCCTTGTTTAAATACATTTTCTCAGCTGTTTCTCTGACCATCCATCATGAGACTTTTAGAAACCTGTGTTGAACATGCCAACTCTCCTTGTTATATAGACATTACCTTTCTCATATACATCCTTACAAAGAACTTTGTACATGAACTTTAACACAAAATTGTATTGCTAATTTAACAATTGAATTATGTGAACATATTAACAGAATAAACATAACAAATAATGAAGGCTATACAAACTTGATTATAACTTCATGGTACTTGGGACATCCAAGGTATTACATCGAAATATAATGCTTCTATCCAAGTTATAACCACTTCTTATTACACAAATTGTAGAATCCTTGAATCCTTGTAGTCAAAGATATTTCTCAAGGGGTAACTGTTTCCTCCCCTTTCCCGTCAAGCAAGTGACATATGGAAAAAGGCAATGTCTGTTTTATTACACAAATTATCACAAAGTATATGGTGTATCTAATCTCTTTAACTCGGAATTTCAGTGTAATCGAAATGACTGGTATATTGTTAATAATTAACGTTGAAGAATGAGAGAGAGAGAGAGAGAGAGAGAGAGAGAGAGTGACATCAGTTCAATCTGGGAACCACCGCCCAAGAGCACACAATGAGCTATGTCTACCTTGGCATAACAATTTTGGCATCACACAGTTTCACAATGGCAGTTAATGCATTGAAAGAAAAAGCTCGTAGAGCCTACTATTCAATAAAACTCAAATTCTATAAAATCAGTTTTCTAGTCAAATTATGGTGTAAAATATTTGACAGTGTTATTCAACCAATTGCACTTTATGGAAGTGAAATATGGGGTCCACTCAGTTACCATTCCTACACTAGATGGGACAAGCATCCAACAGAGACCCTGCATGCAGAATTTTGTTGAAATATCTTAAATGTGAGAAGAAAAACACCAAATGCATGCAGGGCAGAACTAGGCCGCTTTCCATTCAAAAAGAGCATTCAAAAAGAGTGCTAAATTTCCTGATGCGTCTAAGATCTAGTCCTGAATACTCGTTTTACTTTAAAGCACTCAAAACCCAAGAACTGAACCCTAAGATGAGTCCCCTCAGCCAGTTGGTGCTGAGACTGACTAATCATGTTCAACTACACTCTCACACTAACACTGCTTTAGAAATACAATTTTGTGTCAATCAAATTATCAAACAAAGCAAAGAGTCATATTTGGAACATTGGAATCAAGAAACTAAAACTCAAAGCAGATTAGACTGCTACCCTTCCCTAAACAGAGAATATAAATTGGCTGAATATCTCTCCACTGTCAGAGATGTTAAGCAGAGGCAGATCCTTACCAAGTACAGGCTAAGTGACCACCATTTGGCAATCAAAACAGGGAGATTTAAAAAAAGTCATGGCTTCAAAAAGAGGGAAAGATATGTGGTCACTGCAAGACAGCTGAGGTTGAGACAGAGATGCACTTCCTTTTAACATGTGAGAAATTCAAAAACACAAGGCAGCAATACTTTCACAAATTTGAATTACTAATACCAAATTTCAATAAACTAAATGACACCTACAAATTCAGAGCTCTCCTATGAGAAGATAATAATGTGGCAAACCTTGCTGCAAAGTGCATTTATGTATGCCACAACCTGTGGGATAGTGAGTGATCAACATACACACATGCACACACACCCACCCATGCACACACACACACACACACACACACACACACACACACACACACACACAGACATAAACAATATCAATCCCGAAACAGATACAGTAAACACATCTGCATGCAACACAACACAAACAGGGAAACAAGTGATGCAGAATGGGCTTGTTTTGCACCCTTTGTGTGCACTCACACACACACACACACACACACACACACACAAACATAGATACACTCATAGGCCCACAACACACTACATTTAGTTAGTACAGTACCTGAGTATAAATGGTTTTATACAAGTGCATTTGTAATTGTTTAATTATTCTTTAAACTATCCATGTCTTATTGTGATCTATGCAAAACACTCAAAAATCGTATTTGCATTATTTTGTACTTGTGTACAGTCATGCCAATAAATCATTGAAATTTTTTTTTATTGTGTTGAGAGAGAGAGAGAGAGAGAGAGAGAGAGAGAGAGAGAGAGAGAGAGAGAGAGGGACAGAGAAGTGTGTGAGGTAGAGGGAAGGAGCTGGAAGCCATGCACAGCACGAGAAGAGAACTGTTTCAAAAGGCAGTGGGATAAAAACAAACATCTTCCATTTAGAGCTGTTATGCAGTCTGCCATTGGAATTACAACTAGCCTCTTGGAATGTATAG
>JAVQIZ010199667.1:0-10610 GCA_036023535.2 Galaxias brevipinnis
GCTTTCTTTGTCTCCCTCTCTCTTTCCCTATCTGTGTGTGTGTGTGTGTCTCTCTCTCTCTCTCTCTCTCTCTCTCTCTCTCTCTCTCTCTTTGGGACGGCGACCAACACTGACTGCTAGTGACAGACCCTTTACCACTGCTGTCCACACCGTCCCACTGTGTGGGCTTCAGGCCGCGGCACGCCTTGGGAGGATCTCAGCACCTTAAGTGTCGGAGGAAGTATCCAAACAAACTCTTCGATTCTCCAGAGTTCTCAAAACATTCAGCGGTAACGGATGGGTGTTGCCAGGCCTCGGGGACCAGTGTTCTAGTCCCTGTGCGTGCTGTTAGTCACTGCAGTTTGCGATGACTTGGCACACGGCGGCGTTTTCTTGGCAGTGCTCGCTGCCCTGTCCTAGAGGCTTCTCTTATTGTATGGTAACCGGCAGGGTCAGCACGGTAAGAGACATGTCCCGAGCAATCATGACATGATGATTCAGTTATCGGCCATTATGGGATTGGTTTACGATGTTTGCACTCCTCCCTCCGTCCGCCCCTCTCAACCTTTATTACTCAGTGTTTATGTGCGTTAGTGCGCGCTAGTGTGTGTGCATGTGTTTGCGTGCACGGGCGCACGGAAGCGTCTACACATTTGGTCGAGTGCCCGTGTGTACAGTGTGGAGGATGTATGAGGAGTGTCAGGCCTGGTCAGCCAAACTCTCGATCTAAAACTCATCAACTGGTCCCTTAGCCCCAGGGAAAGGTCAGCGCGCATTCCTCTGCGTCCCAGCTCCTCGCCTTCCTGTGCCCCTTACTCTCTCTCTCTCTCTCTCTCTCTCTCTCTCTCTCTCTCTCTCTCTCTCTCTCTCTCTCCGTCCCTCCTCGGCGGTGAGCGTGCACTGAGCGGGGAAATGGAGGCCAACCCCTCCTGTCAGATCTCATAAGGGAAGCAAAGCGGGAGGGAAAGGGAGAGGAGAGACGCAGCTGGACCTGCTCGGGGGAGGCCAGGCCTCGAGACGTGGACAGGGGGACGAGTGAGGGGGTGAGGGGGGCACCGGAGAGCAGCAGCAGCAGCCACAGCAGAGCTGAAGACGTCCCAGCCGCTTCTCGCCACCATCTGCAGACTCACTCACTCTGTCGTCACGGGGGGAGGCGGGAGAAAAAGAAACCTGTTTGTCCTCCGTTCCCTGCCTGCGGGAATTTGAAAGAGCTGGCAGACAGGTCCGGAAAAGGTCCGGTTTCTTCCCCTCATTTTTTGATTTTTTTTTTTTACATCATGAGCGTCATGGAAAAAACGGCGTGAGGTTCCACCGAAAACGTCTCCTCCTTGATCTCTCCGCCACAACAGCGTGTGCGCGGCCGACCGGAGCTGATGTTTTGAGGGGTGGGGTGGGGTGGAAGGGGGGGTTACCCGGAAGGGACGGGGCGGGGGACACGGGGGGGCTGGGGCTGCTGGCTGCAGATAACGCTGCCTCTTTGATGGCACCCGGCCCTTCCGCTGTTCGAAAAAGGCCACGCCGCGTCGCCTCAAACACGTTTCCACAGCGGCCTCCATCGGTAATGATTGGATTTGGGGTTGCACCGCTGCGATAATTCGCCAGTGATAATGACAGCAGATGCGATCTGAGTCGGGCGGGCCGCTGAGAGCCGTACCTGAGGGAGAATGCCAGACAGACCAATACGAAGACGTCCCTTCTGACCAACTCGTCTCGTGAAGCCTTGATCGGGGTGGATGCCACCGGCGGATGGGAGGCTACCTGTAATTGTGTTCTGCCTTCACTGTGCCTGGTGATTGTTTGGTCGTAATGAAGGAGTAATGCAGAGCAGATGGAAGGCCTGTGTTTCCCAGTCACCCCTCTGTAGGCGGAGAGAGAGTGAGAACGAGAGAGGGAGGGAGGGAGGGAGGGAGGGGTGATGGAGAGGAGGACGGAGGGGAAGGGTGTGACGTAGTGCTTGGGGCCGATGCACAGAGCAGGAGGCAGTCAGTAGGGAGTGGAGGGTTGCAGTTTGAGAGAGACGGAAAAAGAGAGAGAGTAAAAGATATAGAGCGAATCGGAGAGGGAGAGACATCAGATTTAAAAGAGAAATACCTTGGGGACGGAAGAGAATAACTACTGGGAGATATAGGATGAAGGTAGAGAGAAGAAAAAAGTAGAAAGGAACGAGCGATGGAGTGCGAGAGAGAGATAGGAAGAGGGGGATGGGGGAGGAGGGAGAGGTAGAGGATGGATGGATGGAGGGGGGAGGGGAGCAATATTGCTGCGTGCGGCTAGGCTAGAGTCAAGGGGTTGTCATGGTGATTCCAGGGGTGAGAAAGGGATGGGGAGGGTGAGTATTGACACCTAGCCTTGGTACACAATACTGACTGACAGAAACGCAAACACACACACGCACGCACACACACACACACATACACACACTAAACCAAACAAATCGACTCATGCATCAGGGTACTGATTTCCCACCTTTTAAGTAAACACTCCACAAATGGGATGCGCCAGTGGATGAGCCACCGGCAGCTCCCGCGCCCAGGAGCCGAGTTCACCATGCAAAGTCTGTTCCCCTGTCTCTCGGCACTCTTTTATCTTCCCTCAACTCCATTTGAATGGCAGGCAAATCCCCTTAAACTGACTTCAGTTGTCAGACAATTACTGCAGCTATCCGATCCAACGTCAGCCGAGTGCTGTGCGAGCATGCCAAGTATGTAGATTACTGTGTGTGCGTGTGTGTGTGTGTGTGTGTGTGCCCACTCGTGTTTGTACTATCGTGCATGTGTGTGTGCTGTATGTTTTCACCGTGTGTGTGTGCCCCTTCGCTGCATATCCCTGTGAGGAGGAGTATGATTGAAGTCTGAGGTTAAGATGATGAGGAATTATTGGAGAGGCATTAACTGTGGTGGGATATACCAACACAAACAAACACACGCTCATGTATAAATCCCCTCCGTGATCCGCGTTATCGCACCGTCCTCATACTCCCTTCCCATTCACACACACTTGCGGTCCACTCACTCTTGTCTTTCCAGTTCGTTGGTATTTTATTGGTCCTGGGTGGAGGCTGATCATCCTCCCGGTCCATCAGTTTCCCTCTGGATCCCCCAGCCAACCGTCCATTTGATTAGATCAGGAGCACTTAAAGAGGAAGTGCGGCTTTCGGAACTTTGAACGAAGTTAATGGGGTCGACCAGCAGGAGCCGTCTGACCTGGTTAATCACCACGGTGATGATCGCGTGGCGCGATGAGGTTGCCGTAGCAGCGAGACTCTCTCCTGGTCCTTTCGGTATGGCTAATAAAACGCCTCGCGGTGTTCCGATAATTGGATATTTCTCACATTCCGGGTCTCCTGGTTAATTTGTTGAGGGAATCAGCTGTGGATGCATGGACTTCCTGGCTGTCTGTTAGTGTGAATGTGTGTGTGTGTGTGTGTGTGTGTGTGTTTTTGGTTGTGTGTGCACATACGTGTCACATCTTTGCCCCTGCATGCTTGCTTGTGAATCCTTGCATGCCTCGACATGCCTGAGTGTGTGTGTGTGTGTGCGCAGAACGACACACCCATCAGCTTTCCCACAGTCGTTGTACCACTGGGGCCTTCAATGCAAATGCCTTGTAAAGGCTCCTGGCTGACCTTGGCCTGCCAGCCACTCATTTCCCTGTGACGGCGGTGGAGACCGGGATTAGCGCCCAGAGCTCACCCAGAGACCTTGCAAATGTAGCCTACGTGTTCTCAGCCGTAAGCTGTCTGCAGGGGGGGGGAGGGGAGGGGGAGCTCTGTGCCCTGAAGTCGTCTCATAGAACAGAATAAAACACACACAGTTTCATTAAGTTCATTTAAGACAGTATACCATGTAGGACCACCAGTATACCAACCACTATACAGACACCAGTGATAGGACAAAGAGATGGATCCCAGCTGTATTTCTTTTCAGTCGCCTTTTTTGATTTCTTTGTGTCAGTGGGTGTGACTGGCTTGCTTCTCCAACACTGTGACGTGCTGGTCCAAGAGTGCCTCAAATGGCCGACCTGTTGTGGAAGGGGGGGGGTGTAGGTCACGATCATCTGTCACACACCCACACACACACACACACACACACACACACACACACACACACAGACTCGCCGTTCTCTCCAGGGCGTGGCGTGTTGGCG
Organism: Galaxias brevipinnis; assembly: GCA_036023535.2. Classification (NCBI taxonomy): domain Eukaryota; kingdom Metazoa; phylum Chordata; class Actinopteri; order Galaxiiformes; family Galaxiidae; genus Galaxias; species Galaxias brevipinnis. The sequence continues at coordinate 4,126 of JAVQIZ010199667.1, forward strand.
GTCCCTGCGGAGGTGACCACGTATCCCCCCCCTGCCTGCGTGTCACACGAGCCGGTGGCAGCTGTGTGCTCCAGCGTTACGGGCCACTTATCACCCGGCCCAGGGGACCACTCCCTCTCTGGCCGCCTGACGTCGAGCCTGCCAGGCTAGCTGTCTGTTCGTCAGTCTGCCCCTCCTGCTCGTGCTACTCACCTGGCACAGCACACCTACCCACCTATGAGTGCAGCCTTTCAATAAATGTCTCCCCCAAAACCCTGACACCTAAGTGGTTCGTTTAGTTGGCTTTTGCAATTACAACAGATCTGGCTGCGTCCGCTGCAGCTGCTGCTGAACCAGAGAACAGTGTAGCCCTGCAGGCTTTCTGGCCGTCCCGCTGCCCGCCGCTTTCTCCGGTGGACAGTGTTGTTGACTCTGGCTGTATTTCCATGGTGTTTGTGTTGTCCAGCCCCGGTAACACAGGGCTGCCCTCCCCCCTTGCCTGGTCGTCTTAAACTGTCCCTCATGTACCGCCGCTGCTGGACCACGTAGTCCTGATGTCAGCTGTTCTCCGTGGCCCGCTGCCCTGGCTGACAGTGCCGGCTCCCCTCTGCTCTCCTCTGGCTCGCTCTGCCCTCTCTCTGGATCTCTGGCTCTCTCGTTGGGTCTCTCTCTCTTTCTCGCTGGGTCTCTCTCTCTCTCGCACATGAACATGCACATTTGCAGGCAGATGTGCGTGGTCACACTAAACAATATGTGTTCTTTTCTAAAGGGACGAAAGGGAAGTGAAGGTCATAGCTGGGCAAACGGGAGCGGAGCTGGAGGAGGAGGAGAAGGGCTGGCGGACCACAGAGAACAAGACAGCACAGCGAATGAAAGGAGGGGGACGAAAGAGAGATAGGGAGGGAGCGAGGGAGAGGGAGCGATGGAGTGGGAGAGAGGGAGAAGGTCACTTGTAATGGGTTTTCCGCCTAATTTCATAAAGTCATGATTGCTCACATTTACCCTGGCTAATGTTCTAGTGGACAAAACATTATGCGTGTTTATGAGGCCCTGTCAGTGCGCCGCGTGTCTGCCGTGTCTCCCATGGGAACGGACGCATCGTACAATATACTGTACTGCTGTGTTCTCATTGTGCGTTTCCATTTAGAATGCAACCGTGCCCTTGTCTAAGGATGCTGCGCGCGTGTGTGTGTGTCGCACCATCTCCCTGGCATCATGGGTGTGTCTGCAATTAACTTTGTGCTACAGGCAGAAGTATCTGAATGACGCTAACAGAGCACATGAAACCCAAAGGCAGTGAATCAGGGATTTGGCAGGAAATATGAGCATGAATGTGTGTTTGTGTTTGTGTGTGTTTGTGGATGTGTGTGCTTGTGTGTTTATTTTGCTTACAGTGGGAGTATAGTATGACAATACCATCTGTAGCTGATGAGCGATGGCTTCATTTTCTTCATAACTTGTTTTTAATGCATGCTCGGCTCTTGATAAAAGTCTAGATGCTTATCCTATTTGATTTCCAGGCCATGTTTTTAAAACTGGTGCGTTCTCGCTCCGTCAGCATTATCCCAGAGCAGGAAATGGCTGGGATATGGCTCTCATACCACAGCATTAGGCTTGTTGTTTTTTTATAAACGATTGTTTATTTTCTACTTCCCACAGTCCTTTCCGGAGTGATTAACCGACGGGCGAGGCCTAAGCTAATGATCTTATCAATATCTGCTAAGAGTGATGCAGCCGCCATGTTAACAGGGTGGAGCGGGTGGTCATGCTGTCCTTTTACATTAACCGACAAGGGATTAGCTGACCTGCTGACACACCGGCTAATCTGAAACACACACGCAAGCACACACACCAACACACACACAGATACACGAGGGAGAAACATGATACACACTATTCCATTGAGGAAACATTACTGCTCTGATCCTCACGGCCACTGTTATCGAATTTTAAACATGAAAAAATTGTTTAGACCGACCTTCTCTCTCTACTTATCTCCCTCTCGATCTGCTCCCCGTTGTTTCGATATCTTATGAATTTTTCAGAGTTTTGTTGCAGACTTTTATAAAAACACGTCTTTGATCTCCAGCCCGTGTTGCCATTCTCCCTCCTCACGTTCTCTCCATCCTCCAATCCTACTTCCTTCACCCCATCCCTCCATCCTTCCCTCCATCCTTCTCTCTACTTAATGAGTCCACTCCCTGACTTTAATTATTCACTGCTTCTTTTATTCCTCCATTCTTATTGTGTCTTGAGGGGAAAAACATCAATAAATAAATCAAGCTGGCGGTAAGCTTCCTCTGCAGTATAGGCTATAGGAGATGACTGTGTGTCTGTGTGTGTGTGTGTGTGTGTGTGTGTGTGTGTGTGTGTGTGTGTGTGTAAGTGAGAGCGAGGGAGAGAGATCTGAAGGGGTAAAGGAGAGACGGGATGGCAGGGGAACGGTGTGCCTCTGCTCTGTCTTTTTCACTCCCTTTGACGCTCACTCTGACAAGTTGAATGTAGACATAGACTTAGAAAGATCCACATCCTTGGAGCATTTCTGTAGTGCTCTGCACTCTGTGTGAGACAGTCATAGTGCTTACACTTCTGTTTGTGTGTGTGTGTGTGTGTGTGCGTGTGTGTGTGTGCATGTGTGTGTATGTGTGTGCGTGTGTGCATGTGTGTGTGTGCATGTGTGTGTGTGCGTGTGTGTGTGTGTGTGTGTGTGCGTGTGCGCCTGTGCGTGATTTCTATATGTGCGTGTATATCACAGCTAGCGTGCACCTGCGTACTTTGGGCCGTTCTAAGAATACGCGTGAGTTGGTGTGAGCGTGCATACCTGAGTGATATCGGGAGCCTGTTAGTGTCCGTGTGGCTGAATAACTGAATTTGTATGTGCAAGGGGGGATTCTTCGCGGAGACCCTGTTGTCATGGAAACGTGGCTGGAGAGAGTGGGCGGTAGCCCCCCCCCCCCCTTCCCGACAACCTTTATTTGCTCCAGCTTTTTGTCATTCTGATATTACCCCTAACCCTGACCACAGAGTGGGAGGGGCATTTGGAGCAGAATGGAAGGGATTTGGGAAAACAAGGGTCATAGGTCAAGGTGTGTTCACCCTGTCGGAAACTAAGGACATAGTGAGAGTAGTAATATATTACACTTCAGACTAGGCCTAAATAGATGCCAATTTTGTTAAGTGGGACTGCTGTATGTCCTGTATGATCTGGTTGCAGATAAGGTATAGAGTTTTGCTTCTTTCTATAACCCCACACATTTATCTGTTGACAGTTGGCCACTGGATTTTAAGAATGCCCTTCTGCCTTTTTAAACAGAAGGTGTGGGCTGGGAGATATATTGGTTTTGCTCTCTACATTTTGAAGTCCCTTCCCAATAAAATTGGAGATATTAAAAAAATCACTTATATTGGCTTGAGAGTGCTGGAGTTTATTACATTGGGGGGAGGACCAATGTGTTGAATACAGAGAGAGAACAGGAGGGGTACAGAGAATGCGAGCAATATGAAATGTATTGTGGAAAAAAGTGGGGAAAAAAAGCTTTTAGCTAAGTGTCAGATACCAAGGGGTTTGACAATGGTGAAGAATATATATATATATATAGATATATATATATATATATATATCTATATATATATAGATATATATATATATTTTTTTTAAAGGTGACAAGAAAATTGTCACTTATTGCTCTATGGCAGGTTCTATTATGGGGCTTAACTCACTGACCCACCCTGGAAAGTCTTTAAGTGGATTGGGAAGATGCTTCCTTCTGTGGAGCAGACGGTGCTAACGCGACGTCCACATTGTCAGCCTAAAGTGGGCTAGGGGCCGCGCGGGAACGGCGGGGCCGACATTATCTCACGTGGTGTGAGGTGTTTTTATAAGACCTTTGGAGAGAAAAAAACCGTGGGGCTGGGAGTCTCACTGCAACAGGCTCATGCATTAAATATGACCGTGTTTGGAGAGACAGCGCGCTGACGGACAGAGAGCAGCGACAGACCAGGCAGGTGTACGGCAGAGATCAGCCTGGAACCCAGCCAGATATATAGGGTGAAGGATGAATATGAATAATGAATTTGGGTGGATTTAGAGCAAATCGTAACGACAGGAAGGGGAGACCTATAAATAATTCACCCTGCAGGGGGTCTCTGATTTACCCAACCCCCCCCCCCCCACCCTCCCCCATGCGGTCTGCGGCGGCCCCCCTCGTTTGTTTCCCTGCTTATTGACCCCTATAATCCCTCACTCCTCTCATCTTCTCAGGAGTGGAGCTCTCCACCACAGTCCGTCCACCTCTCTGTACGTCCGTCGCTCCAATGTCTCCCCCTTCGTCTGAATCCCTCATCACGTTCCTCCTTTCCTTCTCCTTCGTCCTCCCGCTTTTTCCAGACAGACGGACCCTGAGGGAGGAGGAGGAGTAAACGGGGGCATGTATTCATTTATTTTTCTCCCCCTTTCCGTCCCCCCGCCTCCCCTACACGTCTTCACAGTTGGAGGTGGTTAATATTTAAAGACAAGGCATGACAGGACAGGACGGGACAGGGGATGTGCACACGCGGGCACACGCAAGTACACACATTTAACGGAATACAAAAGTGAGGTTGCGTTTGATCAAGGCTGGCGCCTGCCTATGGGCTGTCTGGTGCTGTGGCTCCAGCAGACCAGCCTTCCCCAATTGACGCCGTTGCCCGGCTCCCATCCGTCCGGAAAAGCAAACAAAGACTCTCAATACATCAGCGTGTTAGCTTACACACACTGATATGTGACTCTTTGTATTGCTACCATCTCTTTATCTGACGGCGCGTGTTTGCTCAGTGCCAACGCTGTTATTACTGTGCACTACAACAGCATATGATAAGCCTCAAATGTCTTTCTCTGGTATATTTACCCGTCCCCCCGCCCGTCCCCTCTCGGTGTTTGATAAGAGGTCTGTTTGGCGTGCCGGCCTGGCCAGGAGAGCCTGTCGAGGGGCCCCGGCGCCTCCCACTGAGTGTGCTCAGGGCTAATCACCGCGTTTGGCGGCGGAAAGGGCCGCCGTTTGCCACCTTTATGCAGCCTCCTCCATTTTTGATGTGTCCGAACGGCATGTCTCGGGCGGAACATGAATAATGGATTGATTGAAGTTGCAAAATGTATATTTTGTTGATTTTGTCTGCTTGGACGCACGCCTAATTGGGGGCTGTGCTTTGTGGAGCCGGCCTCGCTGCGTTGAGAGGTTAGCAAAGTGGCAGCTACGCCCTGAGCGCTTGCACCCCACTCCTGCTCAATCTGTAATGTCCCCCGTTCCATGAGAATTCAATGGCTTTAAGATGGCACCTTTGATACCCTGCGGATAATAGTTTTTAGACCTGCTGCACAGGGGTGCGCGGGGCCGACCCTGGCTGGCTGCAGCTGCAGGGCGTCCCAGTTGACCTGTGAACCCTGTCCAATGAGGCAGGTAACAGGGCCGAGATTGAGTCTCCAGGCAGCTGCGAAGCGGGGCGCGGGGCGGGTGAAGTCAGGCATCTGCCTTTGTGTCAGTGTCACTCACCCCTGTGATAATGGAGTGGACGCGTGGCACCAAGCAGAGCAGACAGCCTGGAAGACTCTGTGTGTGTGCGTGTGTGTGTGTGTGTCTGTGTGTGTGTGTTAGAGGAGGCTGTGTCAGTCTGTGCTATCTCCACTACATCTACATGTGTATGGGGTGAGGTCTTAGAAAGGGCAGACTCATTAAGACCTGACACACCTTCCTGCTCCTCTCCTCTAAGCCCTCTTACACACACACACACACACACACACACACACACACACACACAGCCCCCTCCCAACCCATTATAGTGTTCCCCTTAACTGCCCGCCTCGGCACTGGGTAGAAAATTCTCTGGCCGTGCCCGGCTGATGACAGCGACCTACTGAAGCGTGGCCCTTTGTACCGCCGGCTCCGCGGGGCCCGACTGAAAGGCCCTGTGTGCTTAGGCGTGTGCGGATTTGTCAGTCAGACGGTCTGTCTCCCCATAATGGCTTGTGTCTGTGGAAGCACTGTGAGGCTGTGCGGACGGTGCCTCCTTCTTCGGGGCGTTTGGGATCGGCCCGCGCGACCGCAGGAGGGGGAGGTAACATTGTTAATCAGAGCCCCACCACGCTCGGCACCCTTCTCGGCCCTACACTGAGCACGGGCGCTGATCAGCCAGGCGCGCCGCCTGATGACATTAACACTCTGCCCTGGCTCAAGCTAATAACCGCGACGCAGGCTCGGCTCCATTCGTCCTCTAATGGCATCTGGGAAAGGCCAGCCTGGTCTGGAGCACGGAGCTGGCTGTAATTGGACACCCGTAACCCCCTTCTGTGATTAACCACTTCTAATAGGGTGCGAGCTGAAGTGGGTAAGATAGAAACATGGCAGGGGAGAGAGATGGAGAGAAAGAGGGGGGGGGGGGGGTAGAAAGAGAGGGAGCCAGGCGGAGAAAAAGAAAGAACAAGCGAGAGGAAAGGGGGGGGAAGCGTAGCCAGAAATGGCAAGGGGAAGGTG